>JBBIGC010000036.1:10369579-10386725 GCA_037576955.1 Lepidarchus adonis
CAGCGTCTGATCTTTGCTGGAAAGCAGCTGGAAGATGGCCGCACCCTTTCTGACTACAACATCCAGAAAGAGTCCACCCTCCATCTTGTCCTGCGTCTGCGTGGGGGCAACTGATTCACTGCACTAAAGTTAAACAAAATTGGAGACCAGTTACATATTTGTTTTAAATATTCAATAAAGTTCATTAAAGCATTCCTCAGAATTGCCTGCTTTTTCCATCATTTAACACTCGTATTTGCTGTGCTGACATAGTTGTAGTGTAGAGGAACAACTGGCTCCAGTAAGGATCCAAGTTGGTTCCTTAAATACATTGTGTAAGCCATTGAGAATGGTAATAGATGCTATCAAACACTTTGCCGTTAGTATAATGTAGCCATTGGCCAAACTTAATTTTGGTTTATTTCCAGTAAATTAAAGCAATAACTGACTCCCAAGTGGGAGGTTTGGATGTTGAAAAAAATAAGAATCAAGTGATAGTAATGTCACATTCAAAGTTATTGAGTTATTGCTTAAAGGTATCAAATTAATATGGATTTTTGAACCAAGACTTGCACACTTCCTCTACCTCTTGAAGTGTGATTGGTATTAAAATGTGTACAGGCCATAGAATCAATAATGCAAACTTCAGCCACTAGATGTCGCTAAAATTTAAATAATGGCATCTGCGTCAATTAACTTGAGGTCGTTTGCCTCAACCCGCAGATCAGGTCCTTCAAGGTTTGCAAGGAAGACATTTGCTTCATGTCTACCCAAAGGGGAGTTCTTGCATATGTATTGCAGTTTGCTGTGTGCCTGTACATGTTTAAACTATACAAAGCAAAAGTGGGGACTTGAAATTAAAAAGATGAAAATGCGACAGGGAGAGTTAAGTATTTGACACCAGCATTTTTATCAGTAAGGGTATTTCAAAGTGGGCTATTGACATGACACCAAATATGGAATTCATACAAAGAAATCACAACATTTACAAGTTGAGTCATAATACACTACTCATAAGTTAGGGATATTGTGAGAGTCTTAGTGGATGTCATAGTGTTTGTTTCACTTCAGACATTTTTGAGATAGGGAGGCATTTGTATTGGGGTGATAGACACATTCATTGTGTGTTTTCCATGTAATGTCTCATTGTGTACAGGAGCCTGATATTTGTGGCCAATACCAAAACACAACCTTTCTCAATGTGGCATCAGTTTCAACATTCTGTGGGGATAAAAAGCTGCTGTTGTCAGTAAGTCATTCCAAGTTCATCATTCAAACAGCCATGAACACACAACGTCACTTGGCCATGGAGCCTTCGGGTCGGTGGCAGAGAGTCAGATGTTGCTCGTAAACTTGGTGTGTTTCAATGTCATCAGTAGACTTGCATCAAGACACAGAACTACTGGCAGAGTTCATAACAGACTCAGGAGTGGAGCCCACGAGTGACAGACTACAAGCCACACCTCGTTATGCAACTGCCACACATCTGCAGGCCTGTTTACGAGATGTGAGGGGAACTAGGGTTTCCAGACAAACCATTTGCAACCGACTCTACCACTTTGGCTTGAATGCCAGACGACGGTTGCAGGTGACTCCACTGACACCAAGACACCGCGTGTGACCTGGACAATGCAGCAGTGGTCTACCGTCCTGTTCACTGATGAGTGTCAGGGGAGGTGAGTGATACGCTGAGATCGACATGGTCCCCAGGGTTTGCTTTGGTGGAGGAGGTGCAACAGTCTGGACAGACATCACCAGTCAGCGCAAAAAAGATTTGGTTATTGTTCATGGCTCAGTCACTGCATGTTTTTACTTCAGAGACGTAATAGAACCCATCATCATCCCCCAATTCCACCAGCACACCCCCAACTTTCTGTTCATGGATGATGATGCTCCACCACATTGTGGCAGAATTGTCACAGCTTGACTTCAGGAAGTTGGAGTGTCTCATATGGTTTGGCCATCAATGTCCCCTGACCTGAACCCCATAGAGCACGTCTACGACCAGTTGAAGCAGAGACTGCATGATCGTACTCTACCCCCACGTGACCTGGCAGAACTGCGTGTAGCACTTGTGGAAGAGTGGAACACATTGCCTCAGAACATCATGAGGCTAGTGAGGAGCATGAGATGTCGCTGTCAAGCTGTCATTGCGGCAAATGGTAGAAACACCCGCTACTCACATTGTCAATTTTTGTTATTTGCTATCCCTGTTTTTGTCTGCATTTTGGGGTAATAAATATTAAACTAATGAAAATGGTGTTTCTTCTTTTTCTACTTTTTGTGAGTAGTGTAAATAAAGTGAAATGAAACAACGAATAAGTATTGAACACAATTTATTTAATACTTTGTAGAAAAGCCTTTGTTAGTGATTACAGCTTCCAGACGCCTCTTGTATGTAGAGAACAGTCGTCTGCATTGCTCAGGAGTGATTCTGGCTCATTCTTCCAAACAAATAGTCTTTAAATCTTGAAGGTTCCTTGGGCCTCTATTATGAACTTTGATCTTCAGTTCTCTCCATACATTTTCTATTGACTGTTTGACTGGGCCATTCAAGAAACTTGATTTTCTTTCTTTGCAACCAATTCATTGTTTCCTTGGCCTTGTGCTTGGGATCATTGTCTTGCTGAAATGTCCACCTTCTTTTCATTTTCAGCTTTCTGGTGAAACCATGATGCTTTCACCCTCAAACTTAACTGTTGGTATGGTGGGGTGGTGGGCAGTGCTATTTCTTCTCCAAACATGGTGTGTAGAATGACAGCCAAAAAGTTAAATTTTCCTTTCATCAGACGATACTATAATCTCCCAGTAATCCACAGGCTTCTCCAAATGCTGTGTCGCAAACTTTAACCGACTGGAGCAGGCGAGGTGCTAACGGAGGTGTAATGGGCTGCATTGTCTGCTATGAAGGTGCTTGATGGTGAGTGGTGGTCGGAGACTGTAGCATAAGATTCCCACCAGGATGCTTTTCAACTATTAGATTACGAAGATCTTGTGAGAGTTATTTGCTTTTACCCATCATAAAGTCTTTCTTGTGTGCCTCCTGGGTAATGAGAAGCCTTTATTGGCCATTGATTAGGACTAAAGCAGCTGATATCAATTAGTACTGATAGGGGGCAGGGTTTCCCTCTCCATTCGGGCAGATTTCGGGTGATCTCCTGGCTTTGCTGTGCCAATTTGCACCTTGTTATCTTCATTTGTTCAATATTTTTCCTGTGTCTTTTCACTTTATTACACATAACTCAATTTATGGACTTAAATGTTTAGATGTCTTTGCATGAATTAAATACTTTAGTTGATATTGGCATGTGGTGCAAATTTTGTGTCAACAGCCTACTTAGAAATACCCTTACTGATAAAAATGCTGATCTGTGTCAAATACTTATTTTCCCCACTGTATATACTGTAATATTGGAGGCCATGGGGTCTTTCATATGGCCCAATTTTTCTTCTGCTCTAGTTTGTCCAGCCAACATCCAGTTCATTCCTTGCATCTCATTTGATTGTGTTTATGTAGTTTATTTGCTACAGATAATTTTACAAATACTTTACACTGAGCAACGTTCACGATCACGATCCTAAATCCATTTTACGGACACGTGTATGTGCGTGGGATCTTGCTTTGCTTCTACCCCCGGTTCTGTCAACACAAATTCTCTGGAAACTGCCACTTTATCACATGATAATATTACCAGTTTGCACCCACCCTAACACATATTGTAATGACTTTACACACAGTCTTAAAATAGTAATTCCTCCATTAATATAAGCAATAAACACAATCATCAGTTTCCACAGCTGGTCACTTTAGAGGATATCATGTGTTTTCACAAGGGTAGGGAATCTGTTCACGCCTGTAATTCACTTTGTCCATAGAGAATCCATTAGAACTCACAAGTCACATTTTTTTGGATGTCACTTTAAAAAGTCAAATATTCTCCTAAGGGTCTGAAACTGAATACGTTTTCTTGTTTCATCTTCTGAGTTTCCAGCATGGATTCGTCTTGGATTTTGAATCATGGTCACATGAAAACTCAAACTGCAGCACATCTACTCTAGTATTTGACTATAATGCCAGTCCACCACAAGTCTTCAAAAAAATCTAAATAAAGATAAAATATAAAATAAAGACAAATGTATACAGCTGGAGGGACATTTTGTAACTGTGTTAAATGGCAAAAGATAATTAACATGATTGTGTATAAATAGAGCAGATTTTCTCAGAAGTGGAACAATTTCAGAATAAATTGAATATCTCAAATATATCAATATATAGAACAAATATCAGTTGGGGGAAAAAAACCCCAAAAAAACATTTTCTGTACAAGGGACAAGGCCAAAAATCAATACTGGATGCCCATGATCTTCAGGATTATATAACATTTGCACTAAAAAACATATGACCCATGATTGTTGAGTAGTTAGAATTCAATGTCAGACAAGAATTGGACAACATTCCACTTCCCAAAATCAAGCAAATGGTCTCCTCGGTTCCCAGATTTTTACAGTCTGTTGTTAATAGAAGAGGGGATGTTACAGAGTGGCAAACATGGCCTGTTAGGCTTCTTTTGCCTATACATTTACTGTAGGCCAGGGTTCAAAGTGAAGCCTGCAGCGTGGAAGGGTGGAGAAGAGGGAGGAGCATGTTCCTCTCTAACTCTACGAAGAAAATATCACTTTAAAGTGAGCTGATATCAAATTTAAAGACCGTAGTTCACAAAAGCTCCGTAGTGTCCCGATACGGTCCACAGTTTCGTCCACAGAGCGTCAGTGTTCGAAGGTCGCGTAGTTCGAACTACTTTTCCCAGAATTCCTTCATTTTGGGGGCGGAGCCATATCGCAATAAACATGCCTCCTGAGTTTCAGAGGTTTAAGCTCATTTTAAAAGGCCGATCACGGCGGATTGCAGATCTGAAAGCTACATTTTCGGATGATAGGTGCTTCTCTTAGCATGTCCACAAGTTCATGAGGCAGTTGTGTAGTGCTTAGCGCAGTTTGCTTGGCTGTAACTCGGAGCTGATCAGAGGCGCTTACTTTGGACTCACAATCTGGCCACGAGGTTTGGCTGCAAGTGCAACGGAGAAGAAGTGACAACTTGGACTTGAGCTCTCTGCCTCTGCGATGTCGAAAACAAAAATATCGATATGTCTTTTAGTCGCAGGGGTTTTAATGGTTGTGTTCGGGACTGTCCTCGTGTTCATGGGCCCAGTCATCATCGATGATCAAATAGTGAAGGTGAGTGAGTGGACTGAGGCATTAAAACAGTACCACACTTCATCGGGGTATTTCTACATACACGCCTTACATACATTAGAGGGTGTATGTAGGGGCGATGGCACGACGGAAGCTGTGTTTGTAAAGTATGTAAAGAATACAGTGAACAGGTGTGTTACTGCAAATACCAGTATTTATCCCACAGCACTACATCACACAGACAGCAAAAGTTTTGCCCATTTTGGTCAGTTTAACACATTTACATGTGTAATGCATAAAAATAAGAAACATGCTTATCAAAACAAATGAAAAATGCCAGTTTATTGTTTGTGTTTACATCTCATGTACTGCTGTGTGCCCAACAGAACCTAGAAATCAACCCCCAAAACAAACTCTCCTATTCCATGTGGAAGGACATCCCTGTTCCGTTCTTCATGTCCGTTTACTTCTTCAGTATCGTCAATCCTAACGAGTTCCTGGCAGGCGAGAAGCCCATGGTTGAGCAAAAGGGGCCCTATGTGTACAGGTGTGTAGAACGGCATTTATCATCAATTCATGTTCTGATGTGCTCAGTTTTCTCACACCTGGTCTGATCAGCCATAACATTAACACCATTGACAGTTAAAGTGAATAGCATTAACTATCTACTTGTTACCTATAGTGACACCTGTCAGAGGGGTGATATGTATTAGGCAGCAAGTGTAAAGTCAGATCTTGAAAACAATGTGCTGGAAGCAGGAAAAATGGCTGATCGTAAGGATCTGATCTACTTTTGAAAAGCTGCCTAGATGACCGAGTCAGAGCATCTCCAACACAGCAGGTCTTGTGGAGTCATCCAGGTCTGCAGTAGTATCTACCAAAAGTGATACAACGAAGGACAACTAGTGAACCGGCAACAGTGTCATGGGCACCCAAGGCTTATTGGTGCATATGGGGAGTGAAGGTTAGTCTGCTTCCAGAGAGGAGCTCCTGTCGTACAGAATGTTAATGCAGCTCTGATAGAAAGGGGTGAAAACACAGTGAACCACAGTCAGATCTGTTTCAGCAGCATGAGGGGGACCTACACAACATTAGTCAGGTGGTCTTAATGTTATGGCTGTAGAGATTAGACTTTGTTGAGGGTAATCGTGTCTTGTGATCAACTCTGTTGTTTACAGTACAGGAGAACATTTTTCTGATGGGAAAATAACTGATTGTGCTATTTTTAAATTGTGCACGCCATTGGTGAAAGTGTACACCACTGTTTAAAAGTTTGGAAACACTTGTTGGAACATTGTCTGTTTGTAATATTTGTAGCAAAAATACAGACAGCCTCATCAGTGTGATTTGATGAACAAATTCAAGGCTTTCTCAGTTATTTAACCATGTCCAGCTGTGTGGACCATCAGAAAATCTTTACAGCTTCCAGGAAATGGTTTGAAATCTGTAATATAATTCCATCATGTTACAATTTTTATGCAAATAAAATTGCAACAGAATTAGATTTATCTTATTGATAACAATGGTTCCAGACCTGGTGTTGTGTAAGCGGATGTACTTGTTTTACGTTTTGGATAAGTTTTGGATAAAGTACATAGGTCTGCAATACTCGGTTGCTTATATCATGTAGTAAACAAATTCATGTTGTTTAAATTTGTCTTTTAGTTAAAATGTTAAACTTTCTGAAGCTCAACCCGTTTTTTTTGTTTTTTTTTTTACACTTTTTCTCAGAACATCACCAGAGCTGTTTGCTTTGTCATATATGCAATGATTTTAGGTAAATAACTTTTTTATAGATTTTTTTTTTTGGTCTTTTTTCATACATTGAAGCTGTATTTTGATTTTAAACTAAACCTCTAGGACTCCTTTAAAAAATGCTGAAAGATTCTTCAAAAGAGTAGTAAGGTTATTTGCACCCTATGGGAGAAAAATGTGCCACACTGACAAAAATGTCATCCTTAAGGAATAAATGTGAATTTGCCTGCCCTATCATACCATTAATTATGTTATCACAAGATAAACATGTATTCAAATTGTTAAAGAAGATATAACTGAAGTCATTGAAAAGTTGGAAGAATTTCTTTTAAAAGTCCTGTTGAAATGTTTTAAACACAGAAATCAAGTCTTGAGTTATTAACCAATTAGCATTTGGCTGATTTTAGCTTTAGATAAATTTGATCCAGTTTTCCTTGGGAAAACAGTCAAACAAAATTGTCCACTTGGTCTTTCTACATTTCCAGTATTTACTTGTTTTATGTCAGTGTTAAACTGAATTTTGTGAAAAGTGTTAAACATTAACTTTTATATTTTAATTTACAGGTTTCAGATTTATTTGCAGAATTAATAATTTGTACGGATGTTACTTTTCAGTTGTTTTATGGCTCAAATATTCATAATGGCACTGATTAACTATACATTTCCATATTATTGTTTTCATTGAATTCAAATGAACTTCAATGAATATTTCTCCTCCTTCTCTCATTCTGCTTATTTTTTGCCTCTTTGTAAAATGTCCATAGGTTTTTTGAAAGGCAAAATATAAATTTAACTTATTATTATTATTATTAGTATTAGTTGTAATAGTAGTAGTTTTAGTACAATACAATTTAATTCGGTAACCATGACAACCAAGGGTCTTCAGTAGTTCCTGAGAAAGTGCAGCCACTTTAGATTCTTCCTGCTGATATATTTTTTCATCTGGAAATGGGGAAAATTGTCCAATTAGCTATTAAATGTCAGTTTAACCATTTTGTTCAGTCGTTCAAAGCTGTGTTTAAAGCTATTCTTTTTTTTAAGGTTGAACGTACACACAATATTTTTTGTTTTTATTTTCTTTGCTCAAATCATTTTTTGCCAGCTTCTTTGGGCAGCTGTGGAGCCAGAGGCTTTCAAGGATATTTGTGCATTGCTGTTTCCTTACCATTCCATTGTGGTTTCCTGTTTTGCAGAACAGACATGTGACTTACATTTGAGGAAGTCACTTTTACCTCTCATAATACTCAATCCACTCATGTGTGCAGCCATTGCAATTTAGAGGGACTGCAAACTCGTGCCTATCCACAGTGGTTATCCCGTGGCTTTTGTGCTGATCTGGTGTTTAAAGCACTTCTGTTTGCTGAGGGTGACCACCATTGTTTGGTCTTTTTCAAACAATCTGTATCTTATGTTCATATTATTTGGTCAGTCAATATGGTCAGTTGCTCATTGACATCTGCTTAATATGTTGAGGCGATATAATTTATTTTCTTTCTTTTTTCCTTTCCTTTTAATTTCCTAAAAGTGTGTGTGTGACATTTGACCATAGTGTGCAGAAAGGGTATCGAATAGATTGAAATATTTTATTAAAGCTGCACAGTTTGGTTCAACTCCCTGATTCTTTCTGCTTGGTTTGCTTTCAGCGAGAAGCGATGGAAGGACAATATCACATTCCATGCCAACAAAACTGTGTCATATCGTGAATATAGGCAGTATTTCTTTGAGGAGAGCATGTCTGTTGGCAAAGAGACAGATATGGTTATCATTCCAAATATGTTGGTGCTGGTAAGACAACTAACATTTATTTTTGTGCAGTATATGATTTTTTTAAGTGCCTGGTGCAAAGGGTAGTGATACCCTCATGATTAGGAACTTGTGATCAAAGAGTTGTAGATTCAAGTCCCAGACCAGGCATCACTTTGAGCCTTGAGCAAGGGTCCCACTATATTTACCCACGGGTGCTTTTAATAGCTGCTTGTTTAAATCATATTTCTTGGGTTAAATGTAGAGGCCTTTTGTTCTGATGCACTTGGTTGTGTTCACAATGACACATAGTCACTTTCACCCTACTTTATTAGAAAAGCTTATATTTAGGATGTTCCCTTTGATTGATCTAGGGATTACTTTGATTAGTCAAGAAATCATATTCACACAATATATACCAGCACACATTTAATTGTACTTCATATACAGTCCATTTGTGAGATCATACTTGTGTAGGTTTCCTTTCAGTGAGAGATGCAATTTGAGGCCTTTTCCCCCCCTGTGGGGAATTTTAGACTGCTGAACTCAGCTTTATAAACTAGTCTGCATAATATAGTCACTTATATATGCAGTTTCCATGTTTATTATTTAAATCACTAAGCATTTTTAGAGCACACACATGTAATAATTTGTATTTTAAAATGAATAACTGTAATGAAATAATTGTGACAGCTTTATTTTATATAGTGGAGGAAATAATTATTTGACCCCTCACTGATTTTGTAAGTTTGCCCACTGAAGAGAAATTAACAGTCTACAATTTTAATTGTAGGTTTATTTTAAGTGAGAAATGATCAGAACATCACATTAAATAAAATAAATACATTGATTTGCATTTCATTGAATTAAATAGGTATTTGATCCCCCACCAGCCCTTAAGAGTTCTAGCGCCCACAGAATGGTTAGATACTTCTAATTTCCACTCTTCACTCTTCACCACAAGACACCTGTCTTAACTACACTTAACTTAACATCAGGTACATCTAAAAACATTTCAAAATCATGAAAAAGATTTCTTTATATTTCTTTCAGAAAGTGAAATCCATATATTGTATAGGTTCATTACACATAGAGTGAAATATGTCAAGCCTTTATTTCTTAGAATTTCGATGATTATGGCTTTCAGATAATAAAATCCAAAATTCACTGTCTCAGAAAATTAGAATATCACATAAGATCAATAAAAAAAAGAGGATAATTTAAACAGAAATGTCAGGCTTCTGAAAAGTATGTTCATTCATATGCACTCAATACTTGGTTGGGCTCCTTTTGCATGAATTACTGCATCAATGCATTGTAGCATGGAGGAGATCAGCCTGTGGCTCTGCTGAGGTGTAATGGAAGCCCAGGTTGCTTTGATCTCAACCTTCAGGTCGTCTGCATTGTTGGGTCTGGTGTCTCTCATCTTCCTCTTGACAATACTCCATAGATTCTCTATGGGGTTCATGTCAGAAGTGTTTCCTGCCAATCAAGCAGAGTAACACCCTGGTGGTTGAACCAGCTTTTGGTTCCTTTGGCAGTGTGGGCAGGTGCCAGGTCCTGCTGGAAAATGAAATCACATCTCCATCAACCTTTTAGCAGAAGGAAGCATGAAGTTCTCTAAGATTTCCTGGTAGATGTTTCGTTGACTGTGGACTTCAGGAAACACAGTGACCAACACCAGCAGATGACATGGCCCCAAATCATCACTGACTGGAAACTTCACACTGGACTTCAAGCCACATGGATTCTGTGCTTCTCCACTCTTTCTCCAGACTCTGGGACCTTGATTTCCAAATGATCTGAAACATTTACATTCATCTGAAAAAAGGACTTTGGACACAGAGCAAAAGTCCAATGCTTTTTTCCCTTAGTCCAGGTAAGATGCTTCTGACTGTGTCTCTGGCTCAGGACTCCAGCCTCGGTCCACTCCTTGTGAAGTTCCCCCATATTCGTGAAATGGATTTTGTTGGCAATCCTCTCAAGGCTGCAGTTTCCCTGTTGCTAGTTCACCTTTTACTACCACACTTTTTCCGTACACTCAAATTTCTATGAATATGCTTGGATAAAGCTCTGTGAACAACCAGCTTCTTTAGCAATTACCTTTTGTGGCTTACCCTCCTTGTGGAGGGTGTAAATGACTGTCTTCTGAACATCTGTCAGGTCAGCATCTTCCCCATGATTGTGTAGCCTCCTGATATAGACTGAGACCATTTAAAGGCTCAGGAAACCTTTACAGGTGTTGCGTTAGTTAGCTAATTAGGATGTGACACCATGACTTTTCAAGATCTTTTTCCCAATATTCTAATTTTCTGAGGCAGTGAATTTTGGGTTTTCTTATCTGTAAGCCATACTCATTGAAATTCCAAGAAATAAAAGCTTAATATATTTCACTCTATGTGTAATGAATCTATATAATATATTGATTTCACTTACTGAAAGAAATATGAAGAAATATTGAACTTTTTCCTGATATTCTATTTTTTCTTTAGATGTACCTGTATAATCCTACACACATTACATACTATAACACTGTGGGCCACAGTTTAACTTCAAAAAGCCAAACTTTCCGGATTACATATTAGAATCCTGGGGGTTGTAGTTTAAATTCAAACAGCCAAAGGTTCGAATTACATACTATAATCCTGTTGGTTGTTGTTTAACTTCAAACAGGCAAACTTACGAATTACATACTGTAATCCTGTGGGTCATAGTTTAACTTCAAACAGGCAAATTTACGAATTACATACTGTAATCCTGTGGGTCATAGTTTAACTTCAAACAGGCAAACTTACGAATTACATACTGTAATCCTGTGGGTTGTAGTTTAAATTCAAACAGCCAAAGGTTCGAATTACATACTATAATCCTGTGGGTCGTAGTTTAACTACAAACAGCCAAACATTCAGAAACACACACACACTTTAACTCTGTGGGCAATAGTTTAGGCTGCAGCAGAGCTTCAGCACTTTACACAGCTGATTGTACAGCTCACACTATCACGGTCAGTACAGAGCCACAGCTCCTTCCATGGGGCTAAACCGTGGACATTTATCGTGGATAAATCCCTATCCAGTCCCTTGCTATGGTTTATAGTCCACTAGCCTCAAATAGGTTATTTTTCCCAGCTCCTCTCCTGTCTTTGTGATGTACTTTCCTGCGATGTGTCCTTGTCTGTGACACATTAGCATTTACGCTAACTACCTCAGCAAATTTTGGCAATGGGATCACATTTTGTTGGCTGTTTACACTAGGATCTGTTCCCAATCACAGTTATCTACCATGTATATAGATCAGTCATAACATTAAGACCACAAGTGAGTAATATTGACTCTGCTTATTTCATGACAGTAACAGCTGTCTGGTGGGTGGGAAATATATAAGGCAGCAAGTGAACAGTTTTTGTTTGCTGAGGTTGGTCAGGGTTGGGTAAAATGAACACACACTCACACTACTAAAGACGACCATGTCACAAAGACCAGATCACAGATGCATATGTGTGTGTGTTTGTTTACTTGGAGTCTGTGGCCCAGTGCATAGCGTAGATTTTGGCCAGGTGTCCTCTGAGGGTCTTTCTGGTTTTCAGCTGGACTCGACCCACCACGGCCGTCCCCGAGACCGTGTCCGGCAGCGAGGCGTCCTGCACGGCTTTACGCGCTGCCTGCAGGGGTCAAAGGACAACACATTCACACTCATAATGCTGTCTTACAAATAGGCTCTGCTTATAACCCCCATCTGAGGTTCACTTGTATGGGAAATCAGTGGAAATCAATCTGTGTAAACTTGATTTAAGTGAATTCCAGTGTGATATAATGGTTAGAAGTTGTTCAAGTGTGGGTTTGGTGTGATATTCTCCTTCTATTCTAGAGCACTTCACAGTGGTGGTAAATGGAACCAGACATCTAAGTTCCTCTAAAAGCTCCCTCACACATGAAATGATGACAAAGACTCTGTCTGATGCCTATTCATTCAAGTTCTGAGAAGCTTTTGGCTCAAAAATCCTTTCACGGTGGAGGGATAAATGCAGGGCGTTGCAGTGCCCAAAGTGATTCAGCTCAAATTCACTTTTTTACCATCATCACCATTACATAGAAGAACTCAAAATACACATGGAGCTTCACTGGGCTGGAGGGTCAATAAAATATATTTGAGTGACGTCTGGTTCCATTCCTCACCACTGTAGAGAAATCCCAGTCTGAACAGGTTCACACCAAACCCACACTGGATGTAGTTCTGGTGCTGTAAACACATGTCCTTGCTATCATGGCATTCTGTATGGTTTGCTTTGTCTTGGTTCTGTGTGGACTAGTGACACTAACAGTGATTTCGTCCTTCAGGCTCTCCGCCTCCTTTCGAAGCTGCTCCATTTCACCCATGGCAATAGTTGTCAGGCACAGTCACCAATTGAAAACGAACCGTCCAATCAGGTGAGTGGGGAGAACACTGGAAAATAAATAAAGGTATCAATTAAACAATTGTTTTTTAAAATGTATTTATCTATTTATTTATTTATTTATTGGTTGCAGGGATTGGTTAAGCTGAAACTAAAGCTTTCCCTGACTTGTGCAGACATTTGCAATTCAAACTCCTCTCAACTGGCTTGCAAATGCTCACAAATAAGGATGCACGCAAAACATACACTTATACAACCTCATCCCCACAAAACATTCAAAAACCTATATCCCAACACGTGCTTCCTCATGACACCAACTGGCTTGTTATAGGAATAATATAATATATAGAATAATATAGGAGTTATTCTCTGTTTCTGTCCTGTCTGATTCAAGCAACTCCATAGGTCATTAGACGGACATGTGACAAGTTATTATATTACAGGACAATGCTACACCATAACAGACTGAAATTTACAGCCAAATACAAAAGTTAAGGCACCCTGGTCATATTACATATAGTACGTACACATCCTCTACATCAGAGCTCCCCAGCTCTTGTCCTGGTAAAGCACACCTAGTTACACTCACCTGCTAAATGCCACATTTAGTGAGTGCACCAAATTGTGCTGGACACCTCCAGGGCCAAAACTGACGGCCCCCACTCTACATTTTAATGCAAAATAATTGTTTATTGGCTGCATTTAACAAATGAGGAAGAAAATTAATATATCACACACATATTATATTTTATTTTTAACACTAAAACTTAATTTTGAACAATAATGTCATTTTTAGGTGAAAATGCAAACTAATTTCCATTTCAAACTCTTCATTACGATTGTAAAAAGATGAACCTATTTAAGCATTCATGCAACATGACATCTCCCAAAATCCATTTTGTAATATAATACCAGCTTTTCTGTTTTATTTTACCATTTACTTGGAGAATATGACCCAAATTCTACAATAAAAGTCCTCCGTCAATAATAGAAGTTCTCCACAGTGAATCTGCTGAACAGCACACATTATCTTGCCCTTAATGAAATCATGACACATGTCTCCAGTGCTAGATTGGAAGAAAATGATCTGAAACTTTACAGTACATGTCAGTTTACAGTTCAGCTCATACACAAATAGGTCAACTGTTCATACACCTAGTGTTTATAACTCACAGGCCCACGACGAATTAAAATCTTACCTTAAAACAGTGAGGATGATGCCTTTATATGATATTGCTGTTTAAATCTGTGTTAGTGTCTCTATCAAGCTCTTATGACCAAACAACTTTACATAAAATTTGTTTGAGAGGGAGGTGTGGGAGGGAACTGACTGATGTCAGTCATAGACATTAGTCTGAAGGTTTCACCTTACACCTGCTTCAGCAGAAGAAAATGAAAACATGAGCTCTAGTTAGACATACACTATTCATCACACCGTTTATAACACTAACATAGCCCAACATTTATCACACTGTGTATAACACTAACATAGCCCAACATTCATCACACTGTGTATAACACTAACATAGCCCAACATTCATCACACTGTGTATAACACTAACATAGCCCAACATTCATCACACTGTGTATAGCACTAATGTAGCCCACCATTCATCACACTGTGTATAACACTAACATAGCCCAACATTCATCACACTGTGTATAACACTAATATACTGTAATATAGTCCAACATTCACCACACTGTGCATAACACTAACATAGCCCAACATTAATCACATTGTGTATCACACTAGTATAATATAGCTCACCATTCATCACACTATACAACAATAATATAATATAGTCCACCATTCATCACACTATAATATTATAGCTCACTCTTCATCATACAGTGTAGAACAGTATATTATAGCTCACTCTTCATCATACAGTGTAGAACACTAATATTATAGCTCACTCTTTATCATATTGTGTAGAACACTAATATTATAGCTCACTCTTTATCATACAGTGTAGAACACTAATATTATAGCTCACTCTTTATCATACAGTGTAGAACACTATAATAATATAGCTCACTATTCATCATACAGTGTAGAACACTATAATAATATAGCTCACTATTCATCATACAGTGTAGAACACTATAATAATATAGCTCACTATTCATCATACAGTGTAGAACACTATAATATTATAGCTCACTATTCATCATACAGTGTAGAACACTATAATAATATAGCTCATCATTCATCGCACTGTGTAGAACACTACAATAATATAGCTCACTATTCATCATACAGTGTAGAACACTATAATAATATAGCTCATCATTCATCACACTGTGTAGAACACTATAATAATATAGCTCATCATTCATCGCACTGTGTAGAACACTACAATAATATAGGCCACCATTCATCGCACTGTGTATAACAATAATAAAGTATAGTCCACCATTCATCACACTGTGTAGAACACTACAATAATATAGCCCATCATTCATCGCACTGTGTAGAACACTACAATAATATAGCCCATCATTCATCGCACTGTGTAGAACACTACAATAATATAGCCCATCATTCATCGCACTGTGTAGAACACTACAACAATATAGCCCATCATTCATTATACAGTGTATAACAATAATAAAGTATAGGCCACTATTCATCACACTGTGTAAAACACTATAATAATATAGCCCACCATTCATCACACTGTGTAGAACATTATAATAATATAGGCCACTATTCATCACACTGTGTAAAACACTATAATAATATAGCCCACCATTCATCACACTGTGTAGAACACTACAATAATATAGCCCACTATTCATCACACTGTGTAAAACACTATAATAATATAGGCCATCATTCATCACACTGTGTAGAACACTACAATAATATAGCCCATCATTCATCGCACTGTGTAGAACACTACAATAATATAGGCCACCATTCATCACACTGTGTAGAACACTATAATAATATAGCCCATCATTCATTGCACTGTGTAGAACACTACAATAATATAGCCCATCATTCATCGCACTGTGTAGAACACTACAATAATATAGGCCACCATTCATCACACTGTGTAGAACACTACAATAATATAGGCCACCATTCATCACACTGTGTGGAACACTATAATAATATAGGCCACAATTCGGCAAACTGTGTAGAACACTAATATAATATAGCCCATTATTCATCACACTGTGTAGAACACTATAATCTTCTGTAAAACGTAATTCTAAAAAATAAATAAAATCAATAAAATAATAAATAAATAAGGAAACTCCCATCTTAATTAAAATGGCTCAAATCACACACAGGTGCGGCACATCAGGTGCACATAAATAGAACATTGTTACTCAGTATTTTTTGTAGCAACAGGTTTGCCCTGTTTAAACCTCAGACTGGTAGTTTGGTGTGCTCCTGACTGCTTAGGTGAGAGTGAACAACATGGTGAGATCAAAAGGCCTACTGTCTGAGGCCTACAGAAAGAAAATTGTAGCAGCTTCTAAATCTGGTAAGGGTTTTTAAAAAAATTGCTATCCGCCAGTCCACTGTCTAGAAAATAGTCTACAAGTGGACAACTGCCGAAATGCCCAGGTCTGGACGTCTAAGCAAGTTCCCTCCCAAAGGCAGACAGCAAGATGGTAAAGTAGTCTCATCACAGGATCTACAGCAGTCTCTTGCTATTGTTGATGTGAAAGTGTCTCTACAATCAGAAAAAAATGCACAACTTTAACTTGCATGGGAGGTGTGCAAGGAGTCCAATATTGATATATCGATATCAAACATCAATATGAGAACATTTCTTAACGAAGAACTGAATTTAATGGGGTGTCCTAATTCTTTCCACATGACTGTAATATTGCTCACCATTCATCACACAGTGTATAACACTATAACAGCCCAACATTCATCACACTGTGTATAACAATAATATAGCCCACTGATCATCACACTGTGCATAACACTCATATAGCCCACTGATCATCACACTGTGCATAACACTAATATAGCCCACTGTTCATCACACAGTGTATAACTAATATAGCCCAACATTCATCACACTGTGTATAACACTAATATAGCCCACTGTT
>JBBIGC010000036.1:10386825-10397426 GCA_037576955.1 Lepidarchus adonis
TATGTATAATTGTGGATCTCTTATCCTCTGGCCAGATGATATAGTGGAGAAGCAGATGCAGGATGGCTTGATAGCTCCAGAGCTGAAAGAGAAAATCAGTTTTGTCTTGCTGAGAAAGCATCGACACCAGACTAAGAAACCCATCCATCGTTCTCTGGCTGACATTGGGAAATCCAGCCCTTCAAATAAAGGTCTTAACCTCTGTCATTTGTATGAATTTTGTGTAGAAACATCAGCAGTTTATTTATCCCTCCTATGTCATACATAACCTCCTTATAACCCTTTCACAGATGATCAAATTCCTATTTTCATTTTCATTAACACTCTTTTTTTTTCTCTATGCTAACTTGTTTACAACACTAGCCCTCCATTAGCAATATCTCATAAAGAGGTGGGAAATGTGTCATTGTTATCATGATAACTTGTATTATGGTAAGCTTCTAGAACACTGAACATCTGTCTCATAAAAAAATAACTTTGAGTGGTTTTTGAGTCAAAATGGTCTATTCTTTCATTGGAATTCTACATACCCACACACAACCTATTTAAGAAATATTATTTTAAACAGTTTTTGATTGGAACCCTGATAGATGCACTTTTATTTTTAATGGTGTGAGAGAATTTAAACCTTTTATATTATTGTCATTTTAAACATCAGTTTGACCAATTTTGAATTAAAAGATATTGTATTTTTTACATTGAAGATATTTATCTGATTATGCTGTTCGTTTTGTCCTGGTGAGCATAGCTCAGCATAGCAACAGATAATTGTCATTCATGTTGTATATCAGAGTATCATTATGTTAAAGTATCTTAAAGTATCATGATGTTATGTTTTTGTCATATTTCCCACCCTTAATCGTCTTCTCCTTTCCCCATGCCTACCATGTCCTTCTCAAATCCATGGTGTGTCCTACAATCTGCATCCTCTCCATGTGTCTCTTTCCCTGTCTCCTTTCTCTTCACTCCTCTCTCTGATCCTGGGTCTGTAAATCAGACCGCAGTCCGAGCCGCAGCCCAAGCTGTGCGTCCGGCTTTCATCGCTCCACTGAAGACCTTCGAGCTCGACAGAGTGGCAGCCTGGGAAAACTGCGTGAGTCCAGGCTTCTGACTCCATCGTCATACCCTTTAAATTACAGTTCTATTGTACAGTTACATGCAGTAATACATTATCATAGTTGTTGTACTACTGCACCCCAATAACTTGTTGTCCCAGGAATCGGACTGTCTCATTTCTACTTTAGTCCAATTTGCTTCATTAAAAAATGAGACATGAGGGGTTAAACTCTGTTAGACCCCTATTAGTCAGATGCTAGTCACAATCGGTCTAAGAGCTGTTTATGAACTGAACCTGTCCTGCAGAAGCAGTAACCATGATGACAATACCCTCTAAAAAGTGAGCAACATTTGTACGATAAAATCATGGGTTTGATCAAACTAAGCTCAAAGTTAGCTGACAAAACAAGTGATAAGGCAAGCCATGTGCTATGATCATAAGCATTCCAATCAGGAATGAACATTTGACGAGTCAGAAACACCCTGATGGAAGTGAATCCTTAAAGTGCTATTTAGTCCAAAGGACAAATAAAACATTTCCCATGTTTTCACAACTGACTTAAATGTATAAATGTTTTTTATTTAATGCCTGAACATACTCAACAAAGTTGGGAAAAGTGGCAAGTTTTTTTTTAGTGTACAATATTTCAATATAATGTTTTGGGACCCGAGGATACTAATTGCTGCAGATCTGTAAGTGGAATTTAATTCTTGCACCTCTATAACTTAACAAATAATGGCTTAGCACCTTTCACTGATGACAGTCTGCATGGTCCGTTTTATTGTTGTCAGTTTTTCAAGCACTGCATGCCCTACAGACACTGAGGTTTCTTCAGATTCCCTGAATCTTTTCATTTTCTGTACAGTAACAAATGTTTGAGTATGCTGCAGTCATGAATTTTAAAGTATTTGTTTAAAAAAAAAAGTTTTTAACCAAACCCTTAAAAGAAATTTCTTTATATTTTTAGCAATTAAAAATTTTTCAAGAGAATTTACAAATTGTAAATTTCTGTTTATATTTTACAAAATGTTGAATCTTTTGCATTTCTGAATTTTTACAATAGACATTGTAATTGTATATTGGTAAAAAGACATGCTCTGACCACTTCTGTCACAGTTGTTTAGGGTTTTAAATTCATAAACTCACACTATATAGTGCACACTAGACTGACAAGGATAAATAGGTGTGCTCCACTGTTTCCAAAGCAGCAAAGTTGTAGAACTCCATTTAAAGGAAGTCCTAATAACATCTCTTACATAAATTGTTGCTTTTCAGACCTCACAGCTTAGTTTGACTATGATTCTTTACGAGATCCTTCTGTACATTCACAAATTTAAAATGTTACCAGTTTACAGTATTTCTGTTCCTTTTACTTTTAAAAAGACAAATACTTTTAAAAACAGCCAAACAAGTGATTTTTAAAATAATCATTAATTTTTATACTCATAAATCAATGCTATTAAATCAGCACTTTTAGGCCTCTACTACTCTTTTCACATTCATAATGCCATGTTACATGCTGTCACTTTTAGTGTGGTTTGATGTTCAACCTGAATTTAAATGATACTGTTTTAATCGCATGCAGACTTTCTGTATTTCAGATCCTTCCCAGTGTCGCAGTATGAATGACATCTCAGTTACTCCAAGCACTGACCAGGTAGGGGTTTTAGTTTGGTTTTTAACTTTATTCTGTTCAGCTTAGAAAGAGAGAAAGGATTGCATTAATGTATTTGCTATGTGTCTCTATTGATTAAGCTGCATGGATGTGTTAATTAGGAAAGAATTAACCAAGTCTCAGTTGGTATGATAGAGATTTGAGAGTAACTGGGAGATTTTGGTAACAATAGAAGCCTGTCATTCCAGAGGGGCATGGGCAATGCCATGGCTTCAGCTGATTACAGCAGGTGACACGCATGAGGCAGAATGTTCCATTAATTTTTTTTTTGTAATCCCTGTGCAAGTCATGCAGATGATATGGGAGGGTTGATTAATCTCCTTTCTTCTACTTTTGTTTGATTGCTTAGATTGTTGTGAATTAAAACAGGAACAAAATCATGACGTGAGAAACACTGCAAGTTGCTTGCTTTTCCTTTAAAGTTGAGCCAAGGTGTATTAGCAGCACTGGAGTGAGAAGCAGACTGCTCCACTCCTCTGTTTGGAGTTCAAAGCAGCGGTGATCCCTCTCCCAGTATGAGCCTGAGCACACTTTAATTAGTTTCTGCCCCTGAGAGTGACACCCACCACTCACTTTCATGTTTCCACTCTAGCTGTGTATGCACTGTTTGGCATGATCACAGTGCCCCAGGGCTTTCTTCAGCTTTGTCAGCACTCTGGGGGTCAGAGGTCCCAAACAGCAGTCTGTCTTTGTTGAACCAATTGTTGAATTTATTAAGTTATTATTTATTGTAAACCGTAGTAATATTTCTAGGAAGATGGATTAGTTTATTAGCAGACCGAAAAACGAGTCCTTTATATATTTGAAAAGAATGAAAAGAAGAATTTGAAGTAAATACAGTCGTGTGGTTTTTCATACATCATTACATACATTCTTTGCCTTCGCTTTGCAGCTGTGAATGTAAATGTTTTTATACTGTCAAAGAACAGCAGACTACTGGGGTCTACTATGTTTTTGCAGCACAATGTCCAATAGTACTGGCCAATATGGCCCCATTAAGTCTCTCTAATGGGCTCCTAAACCAACATTAACCTTAGGTGCTTGTGAGGCTGATTCAATACAAAAGCTTCAGGATTGATTATTTGTCACATACTGTACATGGTTATACAAGTATTACATGTAGTGAAATGTACCCTAAATGTTTGCAAACTTAGATAAAGGATATTGAATAGACCCAATAGAGAAGGAATTTATGGTACTTAAGTAATAAAAGAGAAAAGAGAAAACTATAGGAAAGTAGAAAATACAGTTTGCCAGATTGTAGAAGAGAATATTGACCATAATGGATGAGCAAGGACTTACACAATATTACTGGCTCTGTTGTAGTAGCAGGTTTGGTGAATATCTTTCAAGGGAGACAGAAGAACATCTTACTAGCTGCTCTTATAATCTGCTGTGGTGTGTTATAGTATGAAACATTACAGTTCCGATACCAGACAGTGATGCAGAGGGAGGGGGGAGGCTCGCTCTCTTAAGTCACAGATGCTGCCAAGAATTAGAGTTGAGAGATTAAGAAAGTTCAGGAGTGCAGTTGCAGTTGATGGGGAGCAGTGGGTGGTCAAAAACATATTTTTTGTTTTTTTTTAACATTAAGTGAGAGATTGTTACACTTACACCAGACAGGCCCTGTATGATGAGACATCATTACTCTTAATGAGACCCACTACTGTCATGTAATCTGCATGTAAAACTTTTATTTTTATATTTATTTTTATATTTATATTGATTATCTGGTTAGAGCTAAACTCTGCTGAACATGGATCATGGATCAGTAGTGTATAGAGCTTGGGGCTAAGGGCACATCCCTGTCATGCTCAGTATGATGGTGCTGGATAGCCCAGCTCATTCAGCTTAGTGAACAATCTCTGTGAAATGATTGTCAGGGGGTGTTAAACACACCAGTAAGGACACTGGCCAATTGTTTCACACACTCTTTAAACATGTGTTCAGGTATGTTGATCAAAAGACCAGAAACTTTGTATGGGTTTACTCTGGATGGAGTTTTTCACAATTAGACATATTGTGAAATTTCCCACTTGTGGGACAATAAAGGATTATCTTATCTTATCCTATCTTATCTTATCTTATCTTATCTTATCTTGTTTTATCTTATCTTATCTTATCTTATCTTATCTTATCTTATCTGATCTTATCTTATCCTGTTTTATCTTATCTTATCTTATCTTATCTTATCCTGTTTTATCTTATCTTATCTTATCTTGTTTTATCTTGTTTTATCTTGTTTTATCTTATCTTATCTTATCTTATCTTGATTTACCTTATCTTATCTTGTCTTGTCTTGTCTTGTCTTGTCTTGTCTTGTCTTGTCTTGTCTTGTCTTGTCTTGTCTTATCTTTGAACTTATCATTGAACTTTGCATAGAAGACACCCAGACTGTCAGGGAGAAAGGTATCACTGTCACATAGAGAAGATGCTGGCTTCTCTATCTCTATTGCCTTAATTCCCCCTTAGACGTACTCAGTGATTTTTTGGCTGTATGCAAATTGTCCTAACCAGGTTAGCTTCTGCATTTCTGAGGATAACATTATTACCACCTCTGAGAGCAGCATCTCTCACTTTCAGTGTCCTCTGGAATCCAGCAGACATCCAGAGTTTGTGGTTGGTTTTGTACTGTATTTCCCCAACAATAGGCTGCGGCTTATACATTGATTTTGCAAACCTGGTATTGGGTGTGGTTTGCTTAAATGGGACAGCCTATCTAAAATAATGATAACACATAAAAGTAATTCAGTGCACTAAAAGATGACACTCCCAAATGAATGGTCGAATTTAAATGTACTGTTTGCTGCAGAAATAAACTATTCAAAAAGCAACGCAAAGCAATGATAGATTAATGATGGGTCAGTATAAAATCCAGAACATGGAAAGCACCATTGCCTACCTCAATTTTCCACTGGAAACAAGAAACAAACAAGATTCTCTGTGTATTGTAAAATAAAAGTAGTTGTAGAGTTTATCTTGTCTAAATGGAGCATATGGTTAGCTTTACTAAGTATAACCTCAAAATCTGGTTGTCATATTCTGGTGAATACAATGAATGAATGTGAAGATAAATAAAAGAGAAGAAGAAGAAAACCCTTTCTTTGATGCTGAAATATGGCTCTACACTCCTCCGTCACACTACTGCTATGATGCACCTCTGCGCATGTGATGGGTGACAAAGTTGTCTCACTAAATGCCGCCGCAGTACAGCCATGTCAATCATTCATCTGCATGCAAATTAATCTACATGTAAATTCTTCTGAATAAAATTAGCAACACTAAAATGCAAAAATTATTAGGCTTACCTTTTTTCAAATCAGATACGTAAACCTCTTTTTTTTTTCTTTTCTGTCACTCTTGGACACGCGTTCATCTTGGAAATTCCAGACATTGCGTGAAGCTTACATTTGGCAGTGTAGTTCTTGCACATTGGCATAATATCGGAAAGTTTGAAATATGATCAATTTAATTGTTTATGCTCAACTACAGTATAATGTCACTATCGGTATAGATCTACAAAGGTCTTCAGAGGTGTGTCAAGTTAGATGCTTTTACTTCAGATTGGTAAATTCAGTAACACTGCGGCTAATAACATGGGTTGGCTTTATGTTTTAAATCATAAATGAGCATTTTCTGAGGCTTATAGAATGTCATTGGGGAAATAGGGTAATCACCCACTTGGCATTTGTTGACTCCTCCACATCAATGCAGCCCTTGTGAGCAGCAGCCTTTCTAAACACTGACCAGTCTGTGCACTCGAAAAAGCACTGAGAAGACTCCCTAAGGCCACATACTGATATCTCTCTGGACCGGTATAGTGCAATTGAGCAGAGAAATGTAGGCTGGGATCATTTCCACTGAGATGTGGTCAGAGGTGTTGAAGGGGGCAGGGTTCTGCTCATTTTGCTCACGTTTCTTTAATGGTGGTCTAAATATGGGGTAAATGTTTCTCATCCCTGGTTGCAAAGTTCATATGTTGGTAGAATCTGGGTAGAACTGACTTCAGTCTTGTGGTTAAAGTCACTAGTTATGATAAAAGATACATTGGGACTGGCAGTTTGAGGTTTTTCAAGGTATCGTACAGCTCAAACAGTGCCCAGTTGGTGTTAGTGCTAGGGGGCAGATACATGGAAAGCATATCCATACTCATGTAATGTTTTAAAAAAGTGCAAAGGATAAGGAAAAATAACTTTAGTAGGTTACGAATTTAATGCTTGATCCATCACTACACTAACCTGCAGTTGCCAGTCAGTGTTTGTGTTATACAGTATGAGCATTTTTATTATTACAGAGGAAATTTTTTTACTGTTTCTCCTGTGTCAGAGAGAGTCTGATGAGTTTTGTTTTAACGGCCATTGTTAATGTAAGCTTTCTTTACTTGTTGTGCTTTAACAAGAGACTTGCATTCAACTTTTGTGTACCCTCAAAATAGTGCCCTAATATGCAATATATTATGATCCGTTTTGTCAAGTTAGTTGGAAATTAACAGGTGAGCTGAACCAGGTGTGTTTAATCAGTGAGATAAAACTGTGCTGGAATATTGATGTAATATTCCAGGCCCTCCAGGACTGGAGTTTTAGATCCTGCATGTTTTCCATCACCCCTTTGCCTATTTCTAAATTAGGGTTACACTGACCAACGTACCAAAAATTAATTTTGTTGATCTACTAGGTAGGGCTACACGATATATTGTTTGTTTTGTATTGATTTTACAAAAATTATTACGTTAATTATGTGAATGTAAGTCTTTAGTAAATTATGTTTAAAATGTTCCGTTTCTACCCAGGAATTTAGAATCCAACCCACATAAAAAATTCCCCTTGCACACAGAACCTTGCACCCACATTCTTTATAATATTCAGTGTCAAATTGTGAAGAATTTCAAAAAGCAGGATTTCAGAGGAGCAGATAGCTTAAGTTGATGATAGTCCATTAAGAACATCATTTTCTTTTTCCAGCTCTTTTCCTGTTGGACAGACTTTACTGTAGGCTTCAATTTTCTGACTAAATAGTAACTTGTTAACCTTTCAATATATTGTCAAATACATGTGTATTTAGCACAGCTGTAAAATGTGCTCAGCCAGGTTGCTCCATCTTAGCATTTGCAGTTTAATAATCACACTATTCATCTTTTATGCACTAATCACATCAAAACTCATTCAGTTTTCAATTTTGTTGCAGTGAATTTTGACCATTTGAAATAATTCAAATGAATTAATGTAGTTGAATTCCAAACTTTTTCTTAGACTGGTAGTAACTTAGTGGTCTTCATGTTTATGCTTACTGACTCCAAATACAGAGACCAAGGATAAGACAATCTACAGGCACAGTTATATTATTTGTGTGTAGGATGTTGAACAATATGTGGAAATATTTAATTGCAATGTGTATGACAAATATTGTGATTGTAATATAAATGGGGTTGTTCTCCAGGCCTTTTTCAACAGGAACCCCATTTCTATGGTTGGAGTTATTTAGGTTTGAATCCTAAATAATGTGTGTCTCACTCCTAGTTTATAAGCTTGAGAGAAAACCCAGCAATGTACATTGAATAATTAGTAATGGCCACAGGGTCAGCACAACAGAAAGGAGCTTGTTTATTCCAGGCAGAAAGTGAACTGACTCTGAAAGCAGCATTAGCAGATTAAGAGGTGATTTTGACCTAAGCACCAACCATTTCATAGCCACGTGCTTTCTGGGCACAACGGCAAAAACAGGGTTTGCTGATTACGGTGTTAGTTTGTGTTACTGTGAACATACTTAAATAGATCTTCAGTGGTTGCATAACGCTATTGATCTGCTGTTAGTCACGCACAGGAAAGGCTTGGCTGACGTTTCCATCACATGCGAATACACCAGATACTGTCAATGGAATAAATGAGTGATTATTGATATTGTTAATTAGTTTTTTGCACACTATGAATACTATGAATGCATGTTGCAGCATGAAATATCAGTAAAAACAATTCATTCATAATTTGATGCCAGCAGAATCTTCTCAAAAACACTCTGTAAACATCTGGGAACTTCAGAGAAAATATTTCTCAGTTTGAAAGTGAAATATCTCATTTTTGTCTGATATAGCATTTTACGTATCTGCTCAACAGTTTATGGTACCTTTTGTTCTTGGTAAGTGACAAATCTGGGCTGCAGACAGGACAGGTTAGCATCTGATATGTTTTATTATAGAAAGATGTAGAATTTCTGGATTATGTTTATATGTAGTTTCTTTTTTGGCTGGTAGAGTTATAACTAAACAAACTAAGTTTACAGAAAATGGCCTTTGGAAGTGTTCCTGACCTGATTTTACTGCCCTTCTCTCTCTTTTCTATATTTTTACATATTTCATATATTTTACTTACATTTTACATTACATTTTCTTTATAAATGCACCATGGGCGAGGGCTGTGTGAAACAGCATTTCAATACACTGTGTATTGTGTATACTCTTATGCTGACAATAAACCTCTCTTAACTCTTGAATATTCTGCCAATTAACCTGATTGGTTTGTGGCATTACACCAGGTGATTTTTGTTTGTTTGTTTAAGCATTACTCAATTTGTTGCCACTGTCACATTGTTTGAAACATGTTGCTGCCATCAAATTCTAAATGAGCCTGTATTTTTTTCAATTAAACAATTATCTTTCTGCACATTTCATATGTTGGCTTCGTTCTGTCTTCCATTAAATATGGGTTTACAGGACTTTCATATAATCATGTAGTTTTATTTACATTTTACACAACATCTGAACTTTTTTAGAGCAGTATAGTGTACAAGAAAGTGTTGTCACGTTCTTTGAATTGCTTACTGTATGTCCGGACATGTCCATTTGAAATCTTCTTGCTAATTGTTCTTGCTTTCCCTGTTCTTGCTTCCACGTTCTAAATGTTCTTGATTTCAAAAGCAGATATTTTCTTGTTTTATATTGTAATCAATGCACCCTTCTATAAGAGCAGGACAATATCAATATTTTAATAAATATTTTCACAACGCATTACATGTCTCATTAGGCTTTTCCTGAGTTTACTATAGATTTTGTCAGATCAACCATATGTTTCATTATATAAGAGCATATTTAGTCTTTTTACCTGGATTTAACAAGGTAGAATTTCAATTATAATACAATTACAATTTCCTCTCACAGTTTTGGAAGACTTTTTAAAAATGTGACACTAGTTGTAAACGTCAGAAAAATAAATATTGTCACATATTGCGTATTGTGAACCTTTATATATTATATACCGTATTCCATTTTTGACATATCACCCACCACTATCTACTGTGAATTGCTTGGCTTGCTATCATTAATTGCTCATTTTTGTTACAGCAATGCCGACTGAATAGGTAAGTGTTGTAGTTTGGATTAGTCTGATGGCGCAGCAGCATCTCTGCTGAAGAGGCCGATCAGGAAGGCCAGCTCTGTTCTGGGAAGCCAATTTGATGCAGTAGGTAGTAGTGGGTGACTGGAGAATGGAGGCCAAATTCTCTACTGTACTAAAGAACATCTCCTACCCCATGCAGTGCACCCTGACAGTGCTTAGCAGCATTAAATAACTTATATGTGACAGGCTTTACAAAGTCAACTTTTTAATACTTGCAATACACAGTAAATTCAGTTATGTGCAATACATATTATATGTAATTAAACTTGTAAATATGTAGATTTATAATTTTGGATTTTTCCTATTACTTATCCTATCTTCTTCTTTGCACTGTCCCCTTGCTGCTGCAAATTTCTCCATCCATCCATCCATCCATTTTCTTCTGCTTATCCAAGATCGGGTCACGGGGGCAGCAGCTTCAGCAGAGATACCCAGACTTCCCTCTCCCCGGCCACTTCGTCCAGCTCTTCCGGAGGGATCC
>JBBIGC010000036.1:10414694-10429181 GCA_037576955.1 Lepidarchus adonis
TCCAGTTCCTGTGAGACCACAACCAGCAGAGCAGCAGTCGGCTTTACCTTACCCAGCAGCTCCTTACCCTTCTGTCCCTCTGCCCAACATGGTGCCATCATACTCAAGTCCATTTATACAGCAGTATGCACCAGCACTTCCTCAGAGGCCCAGTCCTGGTATGCCCCCAAGGACTGGCTTTATCTTGCAATGAAGTAATACTCAAAATGCCCTTAAATGTTTTTTTTCCCCTGTGGAAATCTATAAACTGGGCATTTTTCCAATTTCTCAAGCACTTTGATCTTGTACAGGTTTGGGTACCTTACTGTGTTGACACTGATGGTTTACTATAAATCATTCTTGATTTTACACTTAGTTACAATTTTTCATTGCTTCGAGGTAAATTACAAGTGTAAATAATTTCTCAACATGTCCATAAAATGGGATATAAAACGTCTGTCAGGAATAAATAATAAGTCTTTAAAAAGTAAGAAAAAGAAAATATCTGGTACAAATGGCCTATGTAAACTTTTGTGTGCACATGTTAACTCATCATTTACAGGCAAAAGGTTGAAATATGGCATTTGTACCTTCTACATTTTTTGCACAACTTTTATTTATTTAACATATTGGTGAATAAAAATTAAATGTGCTCAGGCCACATTTTATTTTTCCCTCAATGTTAAATACAGAAAAAACGTTAATAGTACATTAAAATGTGTTTTAGTGTTCTATGTAAAGGATGTATTTTGCATCTGCTATCATGTCTATTTCTACATGTACTGAATTTCACATGTAGCTTTGAGAGACGATGGCCAGTTATGTAAAATTTTGTTAAGCACATTTTTCTTTTAAAAACTCATTTAAATTACATGTTAAGAAATTGGGAACGTTGTGTGCACATCAAAAATATAATGCTAAATCATTAAGACTAGTTTATATGCAAATCAAAAAGTTGGAGAACCTACTGTGCTTTTTGTGTGCAAAGAAACCATTTTTATGGTCATGAGCATTAGAATATTATCATACTGGTTTTCTGGGTTTAACTGACCAGCAACCAAAGATGTATCTTCCTTTTTTCCTGATGCATATTTTTCCCAGCTGGTTTTGAATGTAGTGTACTTATTTAAACATGCTGAAAATTAGACTTGTTTCAATACTGATGCAATTACTGTCATTAGCTTTGTAATATGCCTCATGGGCTAATTTAACGTATTTATAGTTTCTTCAAAAATCAAACTAACAGGGTGTCTCACTTTATAAAAAATATTAGGTAGCACATAAAACTGCACGAGTGTGAAGTGAGAAATCCTCTAAATGATCTTTTGACATTACCTTACCTGTGATGTCCTATTCTTGCTAAACTTTAAGAATTCCATGATGTGCAATGTTTAAAATGACATTTGTACTATGCAGCCCACCCAAACACTCCACTTAGAAATGTTCATTGACTAGATACAGTGATCTTACTGTGTAGCACTAAAGAGACATTCATATGAAATATGCTAAGCTCTCGCTCAGAATATTTTCTTTACTGGCTTAGAAAAAAACTGTTATTTTAGGGGTGTAATGTCTATATAGCTTTTTAGGAATAATTTGCTTAAAATAAGGGGATTTTTTTTATTTGAACATAACAGCCATAACTCAATTGTGCCTTGCAGCAAAGTTGTCTTTAAATTCTCATTAATATTCAAATTATTTTTCCCCCTTTTAATGTTTTCCTCCTTACACTATTGGGCTCTCGATGTCGAATTTACATATGGCAGGAGATGTCAGTGTAATGCATGTTATAAAGCCTTTTATTATACCGTTGTACACTACACTCCTGAAGTATGTTGTATTTGTTTCTGTAGTGATCTCTTGATGTTACTTGATTTGATAAAAATGTTAATTAAAAGAAAACCAAACAATTTTTTCAACTTTCTCTGAACACATTCTCAGAATTCTGCACCACTATTGCCCTCTACTGGAGTGAAACTGAAGAGTTGGGTTTTTTCACACTTTGTTGTTTGCTGCAACAAATACAAAGCAAATCTTTGAAATAAAATACTTCAAAATAAAGTATTAACAACATTTTATTTTTTTCACATTAGAAAACAAAACAGCTCATGAACTGATTAAGAAATCAGTTGACATTGCATGGCTAACCTACTCCTCACCTTCATCGTCTTGTAAGGGTAACACTGTTAAACAGCCCATAAATTTATGCCAAAAAGCCATATCCCACAAAAGATGAATTGTCACTAAGCATGTCTGGCCTTCCCTTACAGAGGAGGTCTAACTGCGGACCTTCTCCTCCAAAGTACACCAAACCATAAAGACACCTGCTTTTAGAAACTCCCCTGAAAGCTACATGATTCAGTGCTAGCCAGTAGCATGATTTTCAATGAATATAATGCATAATGTTTCTTCATACACTCTTAGAGTAGGATAGCCAGCTAGGCTAAGTCCCCAATGTTTTCAAAACACAAGAGTTGTTTGGGTTTTTCCCTGACAGAGGGAGGGTTTTTTTCCCCCAGAAAGAGCCAGGCCGTCATAGCCACAGTGTTGGCTGTTAGGCTATGCTTTGTGATGATGTTATAGATTAGAAGCTTGGCATTAGGCTGTGAACATGGTTGTTATTTGAATGATGTGTTGTAAGAGCTTGACAAACTGTTTTTCTTATAAATAGGGGGCACACAGGGTAATGAAAGGTAGAACGAGATTCTCTCCTTCTCCCTCCAGCTCTGTAGAACTCTTATTTGGGAAAAGCCGATTGCCAATCCCAGAGAGCAAGATCTGTATTTCTTCTGAACTGTGAGTAAAAAGACCATTCTTTTTTTTTAAACTACAAAAATGTTTCCTTGCTCAATCTTTGTGTGGAAAATCTCTTTATTCAGAAAACAAAAGGTTAGGGTGTTTAATAGAACTCACGTTAAAAGATTTTAAAACCTTCCCGTCAGGAAAATAATATTAGAATACTTAATTCTACATTTCTGACCTGAGGAGGTCACTTCTTTGATGTTCTTTCAAAAGTTGTGTCAGAGTAAAAACTGTAAATGGTTGTTTAGCTATTATTAAATATATAAATAGTAAATATACGTATGCCTAATCCAAACCTACAGGCTCCGTCTGCAGAGTCTATCCCCATCTCTAGAGCTGCCAAATCTTCACGGGCCTCAGAAAACTCTCCTTCTTCCATTCCTTCTCCAACATACCAGTGGCCAAAGGCTCTCTTCGCATACATTATATCAAACTTGTGATCCAAGCGTGCCCAGGCCTCAGCAATGGCAGTGGTGTTGCTCAGCATACAAACAGCCCTCTGGACTTTGGCAAAATCACCCCCTGGAACCACAGTTGGTGGCTGGTAGTTGATGCCCACCTGATAAAATCAGAGAGTTCTGTTTTTCTTCATAAACCTTGAAACATTAATATACTGTCTTTTCAAAAAGAGTATTCTGTATTTGATTATTTATTAAAAAGATGAAAAGCAAGAACCAGAACACTATTAAACTCATCAACTCCTACTTTACCTTGAACCCTGTGGGGCACCAGTCGACAAACTGAATGGTCCTCTTTGTTTTGATGGTCGCAATAGCAGCATTGACATCTTTGGGGACTACATCACCACGGTATAGCATGCAACAAGCCATATACTTTCCATGACAAGGGTCACACTTCACTTGATTAGCTGCTTCAAAACAGGCATTGGTGATTTCCGGAACAGACAGCTGCTCATGATTTGCATTCTCAGCTGAGATGACTGGAGCGTATGAAACAAGTGGGAACCAGGTTGGTCTGAAACTCTGTCAGGTCCACATTAAGGGCGACATCAAAGCGAAGAGAGGCTGTTATTGAAGAAACGATCTGACCAATGTTTAGGTTGGTCTATGTTGGACGCTCAATGTCTAAATTGGGTCTGCAAATATCATAGGTGGCTTCATTGTCCACCATGAAAGCACAGTCAGAGTGCTCAAGGGTGGTGTGAGTGGTCAGAATAGAATTGTATGGCTCAACTACTGCTGTGGACACCTAAAGAGTGAATGGTGCACATGTAAGAAATCAGAATTGAAAACATTCACATATTTGATAAAACATGCTTTCCCCTTAAGGTAAAATATCACAAATTTTACTTTTGGTGCATAGGAATGTTTAAAACTGAACAATCATTTTTTTTTTTTACATTTTTACACTTACATGACACATGATTACAAAAATTCAGTCTGCAGTAACTGTGAGGTACCTGAGGTCCAGGGTAAATGGCAAACTCAAGCTTGGATTTTTTGCCATAGTCTACAGACAATCTTTCCATCAAAAGAGAGGCAAAGCCTGATCCTGTGCCACCACCAAAACTCTGAAAGATCAGGAACCCCTGAAGTCCAGTACACTGATCAGCCTGACAAAAAGGGTGAAATCACTTTTTATAGCCAAAAATCACACCCTTTACTAAGTCATGGAAGTCTTTAAAAAAATCATACCATCCAGACAGTACAACTCCCAGCAGGCATTCCCGATCTGGACGCCCGCCTGCCCGACGTGGATAGAGATGCAATCGCGCTATATACAAGAAAAGTAAATAAAACTCTCAAAGTCATATAACCATTAAAATATAATTTATCGTTGAGTATTCTTTAACGATAGCTATCAAACTTATGAAAACTTCAGTGTACTCTTCTAACCGATTTGTTTAGTTAACGTTAGCTGCTAGCACCATCTGTCGTTATTAGCCGAACTAGTGACGTACCATTTTGTTTTTACTTTTCTGTGTTTAAAGATTTTTACAGATAGGTCAACCTACTCAGCAAGCTAATTTTAACACTAAGGAAAGACATTTTAAAAATCTAAAAATGTCACTTTATAAATGTGAACAAACTACTGCCAACTTTAAAATACTGTAGCGGTTCTGGGCAGTTCCCATTGGCTGTTCGGGGAGGGGGCATCATGGGAGCTCACAGTTTGCATTGTTTATGCTGTATTATGGCTGTTTTGTGTGTCTGCAGGGAGCAGGAGGAACAATGTTGGGGTTGTTATGCATCACAGTGTTTGTGGGAGCGAGCTGATGTCCAAACTCACCATAGATGAGATGATTATGGTTAAAGGATAACTCGGGCAGTTGGGCATCCACCATCATGCCTCACTCATGTGTTAATGCTTGTGTGTAACCCAGCCTCTAGGGAGCACACCGGTAACAGGTTAGTCTTTTTAAAGACTGGTACGAGCAAGCAATAAAAACCTGACCAGTTCCGACTGGTTAAAAAAGCATTACTGTGTGCGAGTGTGTCATTAGTGGCTTTCTCTCTTGGAAAACCATTACAATACTACACTGAGCGACGGTGCTATGGTTATTGAAGATCAACAGCCGACTTAGCCCCGCCCATTTTTATGTTTCTTGGTCTGTTTCGTATGGAAAAACTCTTAGTTGCATGTCAGTCATTTGTTTGAGCATTGTAATTGGTCAACTCAGTAATTTAAATGTCAACTTAAAATAACGGTCAAATTCTGTGTCTGGCACGTGACTAGAATGACGGATATGTACAAATTTGCACCAGTTCATACTAAATAGTGTGTAAAAAATAGTACACTTCTATTAGCAAAACATTCATTAGTGTACTATATAAAATGCGGCTTTGGACAAAGCCCAGCATTTTTCCTGCTATTTAGAAATTAGTGATGAAATGCTGCAGAATTAGAATAGCTTATCAAGACTTATCATTTCAGTTTATATAACTACAGAAATAAATAGTGTTATGGTCAGCATGTGTCATTGTTAACCAACATCTTTATCCAAATTGTTTGGTTTATAAACTGAATGAACCACCATGTCCTAATGTAAGCCATTAGGATGAATTTGTGAAGTTAGTTGTATATAGTGATTATTTCACATATGGATGTATTAAAAACATTCAAAAGTGCATATTTTTCTCCCACATCATCGCACATTTCTGAAGTTGATTTAATACTGTATTAATTAATAATTATAATTTCTCACTTAACAAGGCCTTCATTACATGAAACCAAGTGCATGGGTTAAAGCTTCAGATTATGGAATGCCAAAAAAAATTGTGGGATCTGTACAAGGCCCTGAAATAGGTATATCTATTTTTTTCATTTATCTGACAGTGTGCCTACAGTCGATGAATAGTATATAGATTTCATCAATGGCCTTTTTGATTTTTTGATTTTTTTTGCTAGACTTGAAACAATGCTTTATTTTCCCTGAAGGAATTAAACTAAAAGCAATTGTCTAATTTATATGTGCATGCTTTTAGTATGTGATATAGTAAACTAATGAAATTGTGATAAGAAATTATTTTTTGTTTATTTGGTAAATCTATGCTAAAATAGTAGGGACAGATTTGTTGGTATCTCTCATAATTCTCCATTAAAGCCATGTTGCAAACTAAGTGTAATCTTAATTTCTACCACATGTACCTTCAAGATTTTCATGAGCCATTCTGCCTATTTAAAGTCAAACTACCTGTTGGAAAATGCAGACATCTCATTGTGATATACAGAGATCACTTGTTGGCATTGATTGCTGCAAAAGGTGGTACCACGAAGTATTACATTAAAGGATTTTTATTGTTTAAGCCATATTCATTTGTTTAATGATAAAATATTAAACTCATTTAATAATCAAAAGTGAAGTCTGATTTGTGTTTAATTTGGAATAAACAATATGGGGTGCCATTGAACTTTTGTTAGTTTCAAGAAATTTCTTGGATTATGATGTTTTTTGGTTTATTGTGGATGGGTATCACTAAATTTGTCTGTCTAAATAAATCTGTATGCTGCTCTAAGCAATAGGCTTTTAAATGCCACTACAATAAACTGACATTCCTTTTGCCTTTCTTTATTTGTTATTTTTCTTTGGTGTTGGCCAGATGTGGATTGGTTCTACCTCCAAGGTTTCTTCCTCCAGCTTAGGGAGTTATTCCACAATGTCAGTTGTGAAAAACTCTATAAAAAGAAATTTGACTTGACTTGTATAACTTATATTTACATTCACTCTAGACTCTCATACCACCAGCTCATCCTGCAATCTGTCCAATACCTGAGTAAAGGATGAACCAGCTAGTCATCGGTTGAGCTCTGAGTTAAAGTAAAATCAAACACTTGCTGAAAATGAGCAAATGTTCTGATTGAAACTTCACTCCGAGTGCACCCTTTGCCCCTCTGATGTTTTTCCAGGAGGGCAAAGAGCACTGCTCGCCTGTCGCCTATAAACTCTGCGGGTCACATAGGAAAACAGCAATAAAAAAGCACAGTTCACATGCTCCACGGGTTTGTTGCATAGGCTGAACAATGAGTGGGCATGTAGGAGACCTTAGTGCTAAGCAAGCTGAAGCACTGGATGAGGTAAGTTCATGTTTCACATTTTCATTTAAAAAAGTCAATAATATTTTCACAATTTTAGTAACATTTTGCAGCTCTGCTACTACTGTTCTGTAGGACAAACTGTCACCCTTGACATTATTTTTTCCCCATTAAAATGTTTATACCTGGTTGATCAGGGTACCATACTACCAGAGTAATACTTTGTTGTTGTTCTTGTTTAAAGTTTCGGGAGAGAATCAGAGATGTGTATGCAAAGCTTCCCAATCAAAGTGACCATTACCTCCTCCGCTGGCTCAGAGGTGAGCATTACCTAGTTTACACCAACTGATATTGAACTGATATGATGATAAGTTATACTGGACCTTCAATAGGTGAAATGCAGCTCAAATGCCTTACCCATAATGCTAAAACATTGTAATAATTGCATTACCTCTCTGAATCAGTTCCAACATATTGGGCAGAAAAAATAACACAGTGTGGAAGAAATATAGTAGTTAAAGTATGCAACAGAAACACTAGGCAAAAAAGAGACAACAGTTAATTAAAAGGGAATGTGAATGTAATTAAATCTCTATAAAAATCTTTGTATTCTACTTTACAGTGAAATGTGTGTATGTAGCATAGCTTTCTAATGTTGGTGGTGCTACTAACTTCTCACAAACTTTAAGATTCTTTCAACATTTTTATCTATGTCAAAAAATACCAATTTGAAAAGAAATCTGCATGCATTTAAATTTTTACAAAACAAACAATTTGTATATGTCACTGGGCATTTTTATTCCACCTTGGCTAAAGGGACAGATCAGTTAAAGTTACTTGTTGCCTTGTCATGGTGGTCGATTACATATACAAGCCTAACAGTTGATTTCAGGTCATCATTGGGGCCCACTAAACCTTGACCCAACCCCTTTTTGCATAGAATTGACATATTGCTTGATGTTTACAGCTGATATAATAGATTTATGTCAAATATTCATACAGCCATATGCATTTTTTCTTGTTGATTTTCTAAAAGAAAATAAGTATATATCTTCTACATCAAACACCCTTTAATGCACAATCCCTGTGTATTCACTGAATTGAACCTATAGGAGGAATTTTTAAAAAGTATCATAAGTATATAGTATAACAGTTTATAGTTTACGTTAAAAAAATTTCCCCCAGTATGTTCAATTGAGCCAATAAATAGAATCCATGCACTAAAATGACAGAATATTCTGTATTTTGTCCTTTGTGTATTTACTTTTAAATAAATCACATGAAGTACATGGAAACTTTTACAACATTTACAAACATTTTTGATTGGCAAGGTCATGTTCTGGCCCTTCAGGTTCCTTAAAAAGAAACAAACCAGTTCTTCATCTAGTAACACCCTAGCAAGTGCTTAGTTTGTTGAGTTACATTGTGAGTGTCAGTAGTTACATACGAGTCTCCTTAATGTTTCTTGCAAACAAAATCAAAATGTATTTTTTAGTCCACCAAGAGAAAAGGTCATGGTGAAGTTCTCAGGTGTATGCAGCCGCAAATATTTGCAGTTCCATTCACCTGTGGTTTAGCCCATTGCAAAATTATTTGCTCGTTCCCCTTGAACCACACTGCCATTAATGATTAAGATCCATCCTACTCACAGTACTTTAGCTATGAATGAGCAGATCTGTCTTTATGAACAGAAGAACTCTTTAAAACTCAGTCTGAAAAAAACAAAACTTACTGAGAGTTCATTGCTTTGTGATGAGACATTTTATTTAATATGTATATTGACTGGGTTGGGTATTATTTTGATCTTTATCAGTGATTTATCAGAAATGTGAGAGTTTAAAAAAGATTGGGGTCACAAAGCCCTTTACTGTTGGCTTAGTATGATCATGAAACACCTTTTATAATACTTATAATACTTATAATACTGATTAAAAAGTCATTCTGTCTTTGCTTTCAGCATGATCATAATACATTTGGGGGATTAAACCTAAATCCATATTAAGAATTTACCATATTAAGATTAAGAATTCCATATTAGCCTTGCAACATATTTTTCATTGAACTGTATGGTTTTAATACTCAGTAAACTACTGTACATCCGCAAACTAGTTTGACATGTTAAGAACTGTTTCTCTCCCTGCAGCAAGGAGCTTCAGCATTAACAAGGCTGAAGCAATGCTTAGAAAGGTATTCTTCATTATTTCACATTTTTTGTCTGTTATTTTTCTCAAAGTTGGTAGTGCTGGGAAATTTTCTTTATGGGTGCACTATAGTACTGACAAATAATAATAATACATTTCAGTTTTAGTGATAGTATATTTGGAAGATCATTACATTTATCACCATACATTCATAATATAATACCCCACTCACAATAATAATGATATAAGTTCTTATATCTGATAAATGTTCTTCATTTCCAGCATTTGGAATTTCGCAAACACATGAAAGTAGATTCAATCGTGGATGATTGGAAGCCACCAGAGGTAAACGTCAGAACAAACATTAAGCAGTGAGCTATATTTATTGAGCATTTTTTGCAGTTGTTTACAGCTTTTTGGGATGTATGATTATGAACAGGTGATTGAGCGATATGTTTCTGGTGGGATGTGTGGCTATGATCGAGAGGGAAGTCCTGTCTGGTATGATGTGATTGGACCCCTAGACCCAAAGGGCCTACTCATGTCTGCTTCCAAACAAGATTTCCTCAGGACCAAGATCAGGGACTCAGAGTTTCTACGGCAACAGTGCTTAAGACAGTCAGACAAGGTATGTTGGTTTCTTCTGGGCTACTAAGTTTAACTTACACTACATGTCAAAAATCTGGGGACAGCAATTATTTCAATTAAGCTCTTTAAAAAGCTTTTTCTTTGTTTTTTTCATTTGAGATTGTGTGAGACATACCGCTTTAGTAATCCCCTGAGGGAAATTAGGGTATTCCAACAAAAAGCATTGCAGAATACAAAAAATATAATTATATGTAGAATATAATCATTATATCTAAATAAATACTAGATGGGTATTCCTAAAGGTCACTTTACCTGCACCTTTTGCAGAACACACCTGCAGTTTTTGTGTTGTAGTTTGTGTTTTGTTAAGTATTTGTTTGTAGTTTGTACTTATTCCCCTCATATTGCACTATTTTCTTTTTTCTTTTCTTTTTTCCCCATTCACTTCCTCTCTCTTCTCTCATCCCCTGTGTGTATAATGTATGTTAGTCTGCAGGAAGGCATTCAAGTAAGAATTTCATTGTACATGTACCTGTACATTGTACACACGAATATAAATCTAATGAATCTTGAATATAAAACAATATGAATTAACTATGAACTATGTAGCTGTATATTAGAAATGAAATGTGACACTTGAAATTTACAATCAGAATTCTGTTTATATGCATTAGTAATACATTACAATTGTATAAAAAAAACTACTTATGTTTTTTTACAGTGTATACATATATGCAGTATACACATACTTGTATGTTCAGTGTGGTTTACAGTAGGCTACTGGGGCAGCCATAGCCTAATGGTTAGAGAAGTGGGTTTGTTTATGAAAGGTCGCAGATTTCATTCTCAGAACCAGACAGCAGGCTGAAGTGCCCTTGAGCAAGGCACCAAACCACTCATCATGTACATCACTCTGGATAAGAGTCTGCTGTCAACGTAAATAGGTACATACATTATTGTGCAAGAGAGCATGACCTGTGCAGATCAAACAGTAATCAATAATAAAGTGACTAGTGCAGGTGTTGGCACAAATAGTGATTCATGGATGGATATATGCACAGATAGAGTGCAGAGCTGTTGTCTCGTGGCTGCAGGGAAGAAATGATTTGCTGCTCAGCATACCAGTACTCCTCTGCTCTTGTAGTGGTTTATGGAGTGGGTGGGTTCTCTATGATTTCTGCCATCTTTCCCAGGATGCACCTGCTTGAGACCTTCTCCATTGTGTCCAGTTTCACTCAAAGGCCTCATTAGAAATCCTCAGTACACCCTGCCTACATTCACCTCTCATCCTGGCGATTGTGCACAGGGCTGTACAGGAAGTATTTCAATCAGTATTGAAATATTACGGTACTTTTTGTAGTGGAAAAAACCCTGTGATGACAGTAAACTATATTGAGAGTAATATATAGCCGTTTACAATATCTTTGCATTGATTTTTCCTTAATTAGTTGAACAGTAACTATTTAAATCAAAATTACCCAGATTCCCAAATACATAAAGAAGCCCCCAGGTTTTTATGCGCAGTGTAATATATTGTCTTGCTTTACATTTTAACCATGCAGTGAAGTACTGAAAGTTATTGGGGTTATGCTGTTTTAAATATTGTGTATATTTTATTTCCCAGCTTGGAAAAACAGTGGAGTCCATCACTCTTGTCTATGACTGTGAGGGCCTGGGCATGAAACATATGTATAAACCGGCTGTTGAGGCATATGGAGAAGTAAGAACTACATTGCTCATTACGCTAACAGATGCAAATGTCTGCTCTGACAAACCTGTGGTCCATCACTTGCATTTGAATATATTTTTTTGAATTATGATGATTATTTTTTACTTTGCAAAGTTTTTTATTTAAGTTTTTATTGTTACATATTCAGTAACAATGTTTTTTGAAAATATATAACTCACTTACAGATTCTAACCATGTTTGAGGATAATTATCCTGAAGGCCTAAAGAGAGTTCTTGTTATTAAAGGTAAATAAGAGGCTGTCATGCCAATGACCAACATGTATTATTATTTTTTTACACTGAAGATATGACACTTTGATACAATGTAAAGTAGTCAGTGTTCAGCTTGTACAACAGTGTAAATTCTTATGCCTTCAAAACAAAAACAAAAAGCCGCTGGCAACAAAAGCCATTTTCCCTCCTGGTGTAATGTGACACTGACTACCTTACATTGTATCAAAGTGTCATATCTTCAGTGTTGTCCCTTGGAAATATATATATATATATATATATTCAAAGTGTATCTTTAGTGTTGGCCCATGAAAAGATATAATAAAATATTAAGAAAAATGCGAGGGATGTACTTACTTTTGTGAGATGCTGCATTGTTGGTTATGATGCTGCTCAATTCAAAAATATTATATAGGACTTTCTTTTTTTTTCAGCTCCCAAAATCTTCCCTATTGCCTACAACTTGATCAAGCATTTCTTATGTGAAGAGACTCGAAGAAAGATTATCGTGGTTGGGTGTAAGCATGCTGCATGGGATACTCTCTTTTTTCATAAATCAAGACAAGAACAATCCAAATAACTGATGTAATCTTTATTAAGATTATATTAATGTTATCTCCACCTGCAGCCAACTGGAAAGATGTATTGCAAAAGTATGTTGCATCAGAACAACTGCCTGTGGCCTATGGAGGTTCAATGGTAGACCCAGATGGGGACCCTTACTGTAAATCTATGGTGAGTGTACATAGAGTGTGCTTCACCCAAAAACAAAAGTCCTGCTAGCACACGATCATGACCATCATTCATAATTGCCTTGTGATTACAGATTAAGTATGGTGGCGTAGTGCCCAAATCCTACTATGTCCGAGACACTGTCAAAGTGCAGTATGATAGTTTCCTCACCATCAGCCGTGGTTCAGATCACCAGCTTGAGTATGAAGTCCTTGTCCCCAACTGCTTATTACGGTGCGTGGCAAATCCATTATCTTTCTGGGCATGTTGTGATTTTGTGGTTTTCTAAATGCATTTGATCAAATATTTAATACTGTAATAAATAATAAATAATTATTTGCAAAAAACATATTGATCCAATGTTAAATGTCTGTGTTGAATAAAGTATAATGTAGTGGTTGTTGTAGTGTAGCAAGGAATACCATTGCGCTTCTTACTGCAGACTGTGGTTCAAATCTCTGCACTTGGTCAAGCACGCAACTGAAAAGTCAGTGGGCAAGTCACCTTAAAATGTACATTTGACTACCTCTGTAATATGCTTAAAATTAGTACCTCCAGACAACAGCATTTGCGAACCATTTATGTTAACCTCCATCAGTTTAGTCTGGACTATAAGGAGGCATTGCCTTATAAAAATAAAACATCAGCCCAAATCTTCACTTTCATAGTCAGGTCTTTGCCATACAAATCTAAGAATGTACACCATGCTTAAGTCAAAGAAAAAAATCTGCTAGTGTTCATAGGAATAGACCACCATTTCTAAGGATTTTTGGACCACTGTTACTCTCCCAATTTAACAAAAGCAAGAACAGGCCAAAAGCAAGAAGTATAGTATCATGGGAGATTACAAAGAACCTTGAGATGCTGTCTATGGATGCACTGGCTAATATCCACTAAAGAGGAAGTCGGTACTCTTCAAGAAGAACTGCAAAAGGCCTTGAGACTATTGGAAGAACATTCTACAGATGCATGTATAAAAACAACTGTTAAGCTTACATAAAAAAATGCTATGTTGGCAAAACCCAAACACTGTATTCCCTTATAACATCATCCCATCTCTAAAATGCAGTAGTGGCAGGTTGACGGAACCAGGATGGCCTGTTGATAGTAAGTCATCCTTACCACCAGACATCTGCTCATACTTAATTTCTTCTAATATAAAAGGTCTTTCCTGGCGTTTGTTTCGCCCTTTGCTGCAGGAACAGCATCTACTTTCCAACGAGGGCTTTACTAGGCGCAAATCTGGTCCTTGATGGACAGTAAACAGCACAGCTTGGTGATATCCCAACTCAGACACATCTGATTCAAATAATCTGTCAAATACTAAGCTTATGAATTTGGGTACTACCAAACCATGCTGGACTTGGCTCTTCAAGACCAGATTTGAGCACCCCTGTGATTACTTGCAGTTTAGATACTTTTTGACATATTGTGTGGAGTGTATCTGAAAGTTCTGAAATACTGTGAGTGTACTGGAGCTTTAACGAGGGGGTGTCTTGCTGTGAGGCTTGCTGTGAGTATTATTCAGTTGCCTTTTTCTAATGAACTTTAGATGGCAGTTTGCCAGTGATGGGGCTGATATCGGTTTTGGCATATACATGAAGACTAAAGCAGGAATGAAACAGAAAGTTGGAGACATGCAAGAAATTTTACCAACTGTTCGTTACAATGCTCATCTGGTGCCAGAGGATGGATCTTACACCTGTGAAGAGCCAGGCATCTGTAAGTACAAACAATATAAAACATAAATTCCAGTGTTACTTTAAAGAGTATTGATGAATACGCATATAT
>JBBIGC010000036.1:10434163-10451358 GCA_037576955.1 Lepidarchus adonis
TGACCAACACCAGCAGAAGACATGGCCCCAAATCATCACTGACTGTAGAAACTTCACACTGGACTTTAAGAAACATGGATTCTGTGCCTCCACTCTTCCTCCAGACTCTGGGACTTTGATTTTTCCAAACTATATGCAAAATTTACATTCAGCTGAAAAGAGGACTTTGAACCACTGAGCAACAGTCCAGTGCTTTTTCTGCTTTCAGAGGTAAGACATATCTGACTTCATCTCTTGTTCAGAGTGTCTTTGTGACAATGTGACATTTGTAGCCCAAGTCTAGGATTCGTTTGTGCGTACTGGCTTGTGATGTGCTGACTTCGCCTCCTTGTGGAGGGTGTCAATGATTGTCTTCTGGACATCTGTCAAGTCATCAGTCTTCCCCATTATTGTGTAGCCTCCTGCCCCAGACTGAGACCATTTAAAGGCTCAGGAAACCTTTGCAGTGGTGTTTTGAGTTAATTATCTGATTAGTGTGTGTCAATTTGACTTTCCAAGTTTGAACTTTTTCCACATTATTCATATTTTCCTACACAGTGAATTTTGGGTTTTATTATCTTTAAGCCATAATCATTGAAATTCCAAGAATTAAAGGGTTAACATATTTCATATATACATAATATATATGGATTTCATTTTCTGAAAGGTCAAGAAATATTTGTATTATTTATATTTATATTTTTCACACTATGTTTTTAGTCCCAGACGTGACCTATGGGGTTCAGGTCAGGGGACATTGATGGCAATATCATATGTGGCACTCCAACATGGCTAGGCCACTCCAGGACCTTGAAATGCTTCTTACAAAGCTACTCCTTCATTACCCGGGCGGGTGTGTTTGGGATCTTTGTCATGCTGAAACACCCAGCCACATTTCATCTTCAATGCTTATGCTGATGGAAGGAGATTTTCACTCAAAATCTCACGATACATGGCCCCATTCATTCATTTACATGGATCAGTCTTTCTGGTTCTTTTGCAGAAAAACAGCCCCAAAGCATGATATTTCCACCCCATGTTTCACAGTAGGTATGGTGTTCTTTGGATCCAACTCAACATTCTTTCTCCTCCAAACACGACAAGTAGAGTTGGTTTCATCTGACAATATGACATTCTCCCAATCCTTTTCTGGATCATCCAAATGTTCTTGAGACGGGCCTGGACATGCACTGGCTTAAGCAGGATTGGAGTCCCTGGCGGTCTAGTGTGTTACTGATTGTAGCTTTTGTTACTTTGGTCCCAGCTCTCTGCAGGTCATTCGCTAGGTCCCCCAATGTGGTTCTGGTATTTTTGCTCACTGTTCTTGGGATAATTTTGACCCCACAGGGTAAGATCATGTGTGGAGCCCCAGATCGAGGGAGATTATCAGTGGTCTTATGTCTTCCATTTTCTAATAATTGCTCCCACAGTTGATTTCTTCACACCAAGCTGCTTACCTATTGCAGATTCAGACTTCCCAGCCTGGTGCAGGTCTACAATTTAGTTTCTGGTGTCTAGTTCTTTGGACAGTTTGGAGTATGACTGTTTGAGGTTAGGAACAGGCGTCTTTTATAGTGATAACAAGTTCAGGTGCCATTAATACAGGTGACGAGTGGAGGATAGAAGAACTTCTTAAGGAAGAAGTTACAGGTCTGTGAGTGCCAGAAATCCAGGTAGTACAGGTTTGGACATACCTTCATTCAGTGTGGGTTTACCATTACCATTTCCATTGCTATTCTCACTGAAGGCAAAAGTGAGAATAAGGCATAAGCTACTCTCCTTCTTGGTCATATAGCCTTTACAACTTGGAGGTGTGTTTGGGGTCATTGTCCTGTTGAAAAATAATTGATTGTCCAACTAAACGCATCCACTTGGGGACACAATTAAAATTTTTGCGATTTTCCGGACTGACTGACCTTCATTTCTTAAAGTAATGATGGCCACTCGTTTTTCTTTAGTTTGCTGATTGGTTCTTGCCATAATATGAATTTTAACAGTTGTTCAATAGGGCTGTTAGCTGTTTAGTAACCTGACCTCTGCACAACACAACTGATGGTCCCAACCCCAATGATTTAAAGCAAGAAATCCCACTAACTACATGTTTTCATTCATAGTTTTTATGCCTTCGTTGAGAATCTACCAATGTAAATGGTCATGAAGTATATATTATACAGTTAAACCCTGTTAGCTTCCCCACTAGCTTGCCAAACCCACTTCTCACCATGAAAGGCTGCTGAACAGCTTTACTTTAATGCTATTTACCTCGTTAAGCTGCCAACCTCACCCCTTGCCCATATTTAAAGTGTCAGGTGTATGCATTGTTCCATCTATAGTTCGCCAAACTTAAGTTCATGTTAGCTCTGTAGTCTAATGCAGTCAGTAGTGCTAATTCTATAGGTCACTGCTGCTGCTGGTGGTTGTGGTGGGTGAGCTACACTAGCGTACAATGGACCAATCACTGATGCAGCCTCGGTCTGGTTAGTGTCTGGATCAATTAACACAGGATACCCAGCTGTTTGACTGACAGCTGGTTGGTTGGTCCTGTCCACACCCCGCCTCCGTTAGTATGAATAGCTTTGATTCTGAGTTTGCGTATAAGTCTGTGGATTAGACCCAAAAGCAATTTTCATCTGTAGCAACAATAACTGGAGAAAGACACAGCAGGATATCTCTGACATTTTCACTGCTCGATTTCATCAGCCAATCGTGAGGTGGCAACATTCTCTAAGTCAAAAACAAAAATGGCGGACTAAAAATGCTTGAGTTTGGGGAAGCATGCTGAGCTGAACACTGATTTGTGATTTGTGAAAATTTGACCATTACTATTGTTTTTTTTAAACATGAACAAGGAACGCTTTGCAGCTGATCTAAGATTTTAAAGATTTTCTGTACTCAAATGGTTGGCTCTGTTGTTTCAAGGCCAGACTCTTTTTAGCCCATTACATTAGCTCGCCAACCCCGCCTCTCGCCAAATTTAGTGCCCAGACAAATAGGGGCAACCTAACGAGGTTTGACTGTGTATGTGCGTATGTACAGTGCCCTTCATAATTATTGGCAACCCTGGTTAAGATGTGGTAAAAGCCTTAAAATAAAATTTAACCTTCAACTCAAGTGAGTCTTAAGGGGGAAATAAATCCTGACTAAGAATTAATTATTTTTCTTAAAATCACCTGTTCCACAATTATTGTCACCCCCAACAATTCCTAGGAAATAAATGTAATCGAAGTATTTCTGTCATTTCTACAGGAGTATACAAAGTTGATCAGAGTATGTAGGAAAATTTAATTAGTAATTAATCACTTTCTGTTTATATAAATATAAATGTGATGTGACACAGAGGCCTTTATTCTTATCCACTCTTCAACATGGAAAGACAAAGGAACACACCATTCAAGTAAGGCAGATCTGTGTAGAGCTTCAGAAGTCAGACAATGGCTACAAGAACATAGCCACTCGCCTGCACCTGCTCATATCTACTGTCAGAGGAATCATTTAAGAAATTTAAAACAACTGGAAAAGTGGTAAACAAGCCTGTGTGAGGATGCAAGGTTATTTTGCCACCACACAATGAGGAGGATGGTAAGAGAAATAAAAAGTTCTCCAAAGCTCACTGTTAAGGAATTGCAACAAATTGTAGCATCTTGGGGTCACAAAGTCTCCAAAACAGCCATCAGGCGCTGCCAACAAGCTGTTTGGGAGGCATGCATGAAAAAAGCCTTTTCTCACTCTCAATCATAAATGCAAACGTCTGGAGTTCGCTAAGCGGAACTGGGGCTTCAACTGGGACCGTGTGCTATGGTCAGATGAGATCAAGATAGAGCTTTTTGGCAAGTGGGTCTGGTCGGAACACAAAAGATGAGTATGCAGAAAAGCACCTCATGCCCACTGTGAATTATGAGGAAGGATCTGTGATGCTGTGGGCCTGTTTCTCTTCCAGAGGCCCTGGGAACCTTGTTATGGTGCATGGCATCATGAATGCTTTGAAATACCAGGACATTTTCCATCAAAATCTGGTGGCCTCTGCCCGAAAGCTGAGGTGGGTTTTTCAGCAAGATAATGACTGTAAACATGTATCCAAATCTACACAGAAATGGTCACCAGACACAGATTCAAGCTTCTCTCATGGTCATCTTTGTCCCCAGACCTCAACCCTGTTTGAAAACCTATAGAGTGAGCTGAAGAGGAGAGTGCAGAGGAGAGGACCCAAGTCACTAAATGATTTAGAGAGATTGTGCAAAGAAGAATGGTCAAAGACAAATGAATTTATAAGAAGCTAAAGAAGACATCCAGGGCTGCCCATAATTATAGAGGGCACTGTGTGTATGTATGTATGTATGTTTGTCTGTCCATTAGTAATACATGCACAGTACTGTTCAAAAGTCTTATGCACCTGAGAAATCTTTCTTTATATTATATTATAATATTCTTAATATTAGTATAGTTTTATACAATAGTGAAACAGTAAACACAGGCTATGTGTCAGTTTGTAAATTTGTTTCCACACCTGTCTTCATGGAAGCACAGTGCTACTTATAGTTGCTATCAAACCTCTGGTTTGGCCTCAGTCAGTCCTTACTTACATTAAATCAGGTGCTGCTGGAGTTTCACACATCCATGCAATGGCTGGAGGCTTGGAGAAGAGACCTGGAACCAACCTTCTAACCAGCTCACAACATATCAATGACTTTTACACATATTTACGTAGATCAAACTCTCGAGCCTTTTTACTACTTTACTGTTGCTTTTACTCTAATGTTGTGTTTATACTGACAGAAAGACACTCAATGCTGAGATGGCTTTGTGTAAGTGCCGAAGACTTTTTCACAGTAGTGTATTGTTAAGGTTTTTAGGACTATATCTATTAAAATCCATAAATTCCTATACAGTTTCTACTCTGAAGCATTCCGAACTAGATCGGAAGGCCCCCTCCTCAGGCTGAAGGTAAATAACAACCACAAGACCTTCATGGAAGAGTCAGCAGAAGAAAACCTTACCTGCATCCCCATCATAAAATCCTACGTCAGAAGTATGCAACAGAACATCTACGGAAGCCTGATGCATTTTGGAAACAAGTGCTGTGGACTGATGAATTTAAAATAGAATCTTTGGCCACAATCAGCAAAAGCATGTTTGGAGAAAAAAAAGAAAACATGAAAAGCATGGGGGTGAATCTATCTTACTTTGAGGTTGTGTTGCAGCCAGTGGCACAGGAAACATTGCACAGGTGGAGGGAAGAATGGATTTCACTAAATACCATCAAATTCTGGAAGCAAACATCACACCATATGTAACAAAGATGAAAAGAGGATGAGCTTCTACAACAGGACAATGATCCTAAACAAACCCCCTGATTTAAACATAATTGAAAATGTGTTGGTAGATCTTAAAAGCTTTGCATGCAAAGAATGTTACAGAGCCTTTTGCAAAGAAGAATGGTAGAAAAGTCCAAGTACAAGAATGGAAAGACTTTTGGCTTGCTCTGAAAAGCGTTTGCAAGTTGTGATATTTGTCAGAGGTGTTACATCCAGACATATTTATTCCATGTGTGTCACACTTAAATGTTTCAGATCATCAAGCAAATTTAAATATTACTTAAAGACAACACAAGTAAACACAAAATGCAGTTTTTAAGTGAAGGATTTTATTATTAAGGGAGAAGAAAAATCCAAACCTACATGGACCTGTGTGATAAAGTGATTTCTCCCCACTCTTACAACAGAACTTATCAGTGGTTCATCACACCAGAGTTCAATATCTGTAGCCACACACAGGCCTGGTTGCTGCCACACTTGTTCTCAATCAAGAAATCACTTAAATAACACCTGCCTGACAAAGTGAAGTAGCCCAAATGATCCTCAAAAGCTAGACATCATGCCAAGATCCAAAGAATTTAGGAACAAAAGTGAAAGAAAGTTATTGAAATCGATCAGTCTGGAAAAGGTTATAAAGCCATTTCTTTGGGACTCCAGCGAACAGTGATGGCCATTATCCACAAATGGCAAAAACGTGAAACAATGGTGAATCTTCCCAGAAGTGGCCGGCCGACCAAAATTACCCCAAGAGCACAGCGGTGACGTCACAAAAGACCCCACAACAACATCCAAAGTACTTCAGGCCTCACTTGCCTCAGTTAAGGTCCGGGAACATGACTCCACCATAAGAAAGAGACTGGGCAAAAATGGCCTGCATGGCAGAGTGCCAAGATGAAATCCACTGCTGAGCAAAAAGAACATTAAGGCTCATCTCAATTTTGCCAGAAAACATTTTGATAATCCCTAAGACTTTTGGAAAAATAGAGACAAAAGTTGAACTTTTTGGAAGGTGTGTGTCCCATTACATCTGGCATAGAAGTTACACCGCATTTCAGAAAAAGAAGATCATACAAACAGTAAAATATGGTGGTGGTAGTGTGATGGTGGTTTTGCTACTTCAGGACCTGGAAGACTTGCTGTAATAAATGGAACCATGAATTCTGCTGTCTACTTAAAACCCCTGTCATCTGTTCATGACCTCAAGCTGAAATAAACTTGGGTTCAGAAGCAGGACAATGATCCAAAACAGACCAGGAAGTCCACCTCTGATTGGCTGAAGAAAAACACAATTAAGACTTTGGAGTGGCCTAGTCAAAGTCCTGACCTGAATCCTATTGAGATGCTGTGGCATGACCTTAGGGTTAGGGTTAGGGTTCATTCTCAAAAAAACCCTACAACCCAACACTGTAAAATACTCATTGCAAGTCATTGCAAATGCTTGATTGCAGTTGTTGATGCTAAGGGCTCAACCAGATATTATGTTTAGGGGACAATCACTTTGTCACACAGGGCCATGTATGTATGGCTGTTTTCTCCCTTAAAAATAAAATCCTTCTCTTAAAAAACACATTTTCTGTTTACTTGTGTTGTCTTTGACTAATATATATAAATTTGTTTGATGATATGAAACATTTAAGTGTGACAAACATGGAAAAAAAGAAGAAATAATCAGGAAGGGGCAAATACTTTTCACACGACTATATATATATATATAATGTGTTTGCCTCTTCCTGATTATTTCTTCTTTTTATATGTATATATAAATGTATAAATGTATATATGTTCCTTTATTAGCTGACAACCGTAACAGGAAGAAGGTAGACCCTAATAAGAACAAGAGAGACTTCTCAGCCTTCAAACAAGAAAGTGAATCCAAGGTGAAGATTTCCCCCCAACTGCTTTTAGCCGCCCATCGGTTTTTGGCCACTGGTGAGTATAAGGTTTCAAGCCCTAATTTTTCTGATCTTTCTGGTCTTAATGATATTAAAATGATTTGTTCTATTGTCTGTGTCCGTGAGGTTATGGGATTGACTGTTTTGTTTCTCTTCAGAGGTGAGTCTCTTTAGTCCACTCCAGATTTCTGACAAAGTCTTACTGCGAATCCTGAAGCATCCAGACGTTATTCAGGAGATCAAGTTTAACGAGAATGACAAGCGCTCTCAGCAGCACTACTTGTACCAGCGGGGCAAGCCGGTGGACTATTTCATTCTCATTTTGCAGGTAAGCTGGTCTGTTGTCTGTTTAATTGAATAATTACCTGAGCTCCACCAAATGAATTCCACACGATTGACATTCTTCATATCACTCATTCAGTTTTTTTAACTCAGAGGTTTTAACATGGTGTGCGTGTGTGTGTGTGTGTGTGTGTATTAGTTGTAAGAAAGTATTAGTTCTAGTCTTTGATTGGGTGGGTGTTTGATTGGCTGTTGCAAAATACTACCCAGAGAATTTTTCAGTTGTGGGGCTTAATACTTACTTTTTCCCCCAAGGAGCATGTGTTGAAAAAATATGGAGCATGTGAACTTTAGAAGCACAATTAAAATGTTTCAAATACTGGGGGCCCTAAAATTACATCACACTCGCTATACTATATCAATTCATGGTTACATCGCTTGCTGCCTTTTAAAAAAAAAAATTCCACCCTTGATTTGTCACACGGGAACTTCTTGGCCAGCGGAGCAGATGAATACACTTGCATCATGTGGTGCTATACGAGGGAAACGGTGTTGGCCATTCACTCTTTCATTTGTGTTCCTTGTTTTGGAAATTTCATTTTGGCTCCCAAGTGTAAGGCAGACTCTACAGAAAGCAAATCTTTTCCCATCTCTTTTCACCTGTATTACCCACGTGTTTTCCCACACCAGACACTACATTGGGATGGATTGGCCATGGGAATGTTTTCTTTTGGCCACTGCAGTTTGAAATGGTGTTTCCTACCAGGTTGTCTTCTTTTCAGACTTCTGTAATTCATCTAGAACTGCCAAAAATGTTAACTTTCAAAGCTCTTAACTTGAGTCATTTTCAGCACATGTGCACATCATCTTTTAGCCCGAAGTATTTTCTTAAGGCTATTGGCTGGAAGCCTATATTTAAATAGCAATGGTACTGAAGTTCAAGATCTAAGTCTCTTAAAATCTTTGCTTGTCGGGAAATATTTTCATTGTCAGTTTAGCTGGTTTTACCCAAAGGAAGGAACTTCATGCTTCACTGCTAATTTAGCACTCTTTAGCAGTCTTTTTCAAATTTTGGTTTATACCTTAAGCGCAGCAGAACATGTGTGCAATTTAAGGTGGAGCAGAAAACAACAGTGATTGTATTTAAGGTGGAACTATAAATTTGACACATTCAATTGATCTTTGAAAGTTTTTTCAAAGTAGTGCTGAAGTCCTTCTGAAAAAAAAACTGCATTATTTTCTCCACCAGGACTTGAATGAACATAAAGAAGGTTTTCATATCTGAGCTGTGCAGTCAGGATAAACTGGGAAGTGTGTGTTCCTCTGTGTCTAATACGAACTTGAAGGTCCAGATTGTTAGCAGAGAGATGTCAGTTTTCAATGTTATAGCGTTGGAATGGCATCAGTGCCCACAGTGCGTATGACTAGCAAATGTCTTTTTATTCTAGGATTTTAGAACCATATGCTGCAACTAGCCAACATCTTCTTTTTTTCTCAGCAAGGCCAAGCTAGGCCTCATTCTGCTTGTGCAAGAGATTAAGTGGAGAATCATACAGTGGTGACCACAGACTGAAGTCTTGTATCAAGAAAGGATGGGCAAAAATTCCACAGAACTGCAGCAGTTAGTTTCCGAACGATTGAACAGTGTAATTGAAAGGAAAGGTGATGTGACGTGGTAAACATGCCTCTGTCCCACCAGAGGGTGTTGTAAGCATCTGAATTTATGTTTACAAAATATAAATTTATTGTGTTTAGTGAAAGTGTCAATCTCAATCACACACAAAGTGCATCACAATGAAATGTGAACACCAAAATGAAACTAAACCCATCACATGAGCACACAATGAACAAATCACTCATTCTTGTTTGGTTTGTACATGATCTCTTGTTGGCTCACAATAATGTAATTTCCTGCATGAAGCGCAGAAAAAGCAGCAATACTTAGAGTATATTTTATATCACCCAGCCCTACCTTAAACTGTTTCATGAGTATTATATGAGTATTGGAATGATCCAGACATTAACCGAGCTATGATCTATGTTTGTATCTTTTTTCAGGCAACACTGACCCTGAACTGAGGGGCCTCCACATAAAGGCACAAAGGCCGTCTCTGTCTCAGTGACCAGAACAATCTTTAGTGTGTGTGCTTTTTGCGTACAAGTCATCCGCTTGGCTTGTTTGTGTTAGTGACGGCTCAGGGGTGCCCTTCATACTGTTTTTGCCCTATGGCAGAAGTTGGTGTAGTGTTGCACACTGAGGGGTGGTGCAGCGTCTGTGTGACCTTATTGAAGGATGAGCGATTTGCTGGGCCTGCCCTTCACTAATTGATCCCTCTTATGTAAGTGAGAGACCGAGGGAGCAGGGAGAGAGAGAGAGAGAGAGAGAGAGAATGAATGCCTTTGCGCCCATGCATCACAGCATTAATCCCTCCCCTTTCCTGCCCCCTCACCCCCCATGCACCAACAATAAATCAATGCTTCCTACTTTCAGTGGCTCTATTTTAGTAATAGGTAGCTCATTAACAAACCCTCGATGTTCTGTATTGCTTAAATAACATTGCTACAATGTGTTAAAGTATATCTTCAAGAGAGCCTAAGTAAATAGAAACAGCTTATTCAATCAAAGCTGGTGTAAGAAGAATGAGAGAAAGTCATCTGGTCTCCTGAGGCTGCAGACTCACCGTGTGATCCAAGCCAAGGATCAGCCAATCAGAGGCTGGATTTTCTCCACACTCTCTGCAGCTTTTGGCCAGTTAACACCACAAGGTTAACCCTCACTATGGCCTGCATGCGCAATAATGATGGTCAGGGATCAGGATTACCTCCAGCTGCATGACGTCACATTGTGAATTGTCAGGATGCGCTGACTGTGCTGGACTGGACGGATCTCCTGTAGGATTCCTCCTCTAGCCATGTGTTACATCACTCGTGCTGTAGACCGTATTTCCATCTACTTAATCCCAAAAAGCTCCTCCGGCTCCTTTATAAGCAGCTGCTAATTTATGATGCAATGGGCAAAGCATGACCTTGTGATACAAGGAAAAATATATGAAAAGATTCAAGATGCTTTATTTGTCACATACTAGGTTATACAAGTATGACCAGCAGTAAAATGTAACCTGATGTGTTCCATGGACCATACAGAAAAGAAATAGAAAATCAGGTAAAACTAAAAGCAAAAATATATGTGTATATATATACATATGTAAACATATTCATACACAATTAAAAAATAAATTAAAAACAAAAAGAAAGGTCGCAATTAAGGAAGAGCATGAGTAAAGGAAAAATACTGTGTTGAAAAGCATAGAAATACCACTGTGCCGACTGTGCAGTTTGTCCAGCACATCTTTATGTTTCTCCAACTATTCCTGAACAATTTCTGCAGTATATTCGGGTGCACAATTCTGATTAAAGAGGCCAGTGATATTTAAGAAAAATATCATTTTCTTAAAGGGGTGTTTAGGTATGTGTCATCTGTCAAAGAAACATCTACATTAATTCCAGGACCCAAGGTTTCCCAGGAAATCACGATGTTTTTTGCCAGCTTGCATCCAGATACCATCTCTCGTTCCTGGCCAATCAAATCACAACACACCCAGTCATCCACAAGCTGCAATGCATTGTGTTCTGGCACATTTCTATCATGGCTGTCTATAGATTTTGCCCAATCAGAATAACCTTTTCTCCTCAGGAACATAATTGAGCCATTTCACTATCACAGATTCTCTGGTTGTCTTTCTTTGGAGCACTTTTGGTAGATACTAACCACTGCTTACTAGGACATCCTCCATTTTGGAGATGCTCTAACCCAGTCGCTTTCGAAGTCACTGAAATCTTTGAGCTGGTCCACACGTCAAATTCCAGCCAACTTGGTGCGTCATATATCTCACCTTCTTGACGAGTGTTGCTGTAATTAGATAGTCATAGTCATTAGCAGTTTCTACCTGCTAGCTAGGTGTCTGCCTATCACATGATGCTCCAGAAACGGAATGCTAGCGTGTGCCCTCTCAGAGGCTGGGAAAATTAGCTTTGCAGACATTTGCTAATGCAGCATAATTGGAAACTCAACATGCTTAGCTCTTCCATCTCCAGAAAGGGATTCTCTTGGTCTCCCCGCCATGGATTGCTGTAGCATCAAATTCATGATCATAATTATAAACCTGTCTCTGGAATGCATATCTGCACCACTCAAGAAACCCCCAAAAATATATTTTTTGGAATAGATGGTATTCTTACTATGAATGTTTATTCAGTATTTCAACTGTGGCCATTGCAGCACCTGTGCATCACACTTCAGTGTTCTGGATATCTCAACAAGGATAGAAGAGTTGAAGAGCTTCCGTCAGTGTCAGTATCGGAGTGTCGTGCAAACAGAGCTCTGCAGATCTAGTTTCTCTTCAAGGCTAAGGCTGTTACACTGCTGGGTCAAGGAGATGGGGCAAATATGAGGAGTAAGACACTGGAATCTTTGTGTGTCTGCAGTGTTGTGTATGATTATGTGGATTATGTGCATATGAACTATTAATTCTGTGGTCTGTTTTCTTAATAAGATTGCAGCTCTCATGGTTTTTTACAAGGTTTGGGTTGACTTGTAGGTGGATCAATTTTAGCAGTCCGGTATGAAGTGGAGTGTGATTGTTTGTGTGAGAACTGTGTGTGTGCGAAGAACTTTGTTTTTGGCATTATGCATTATTCAGCAGCAACACCTTAGCATGGACACAGTCAGAGGCTTTGGGTTTCAAAAGCTTAAATGAAGGCGCACATTCACCGTCAGATCAGGTGGATCAGAGGCCCAAAACAAAACAGCCAATATAGCCAGATCTACATTTTTTCCAGTACTACATTAGTTGAACGGACTGTTCGGAGAAAGATTTGCCTTATGTCAAGCAAGATTTCCAATTGCAAAACTGCTGCAATTAGTTTTATCAGTTCCAAAATGATTAGAAAGTGTTTTTAAAATAACTTTACTTTGTTTTTTGCCACTTAAATAAAGGTTAATGTAAATTAACCTCACAAATCTTTTTTTTTTTAACTGCATTTTGGAAAATATTGCAATATTTTGCAAATTGGATATGTGTATATGTGCGCATTAGTCTAAAAATTTTCCAGCTTCTATTACACCTTCACCAAGTCTTAACTTTTGTTAACAGCTTTGTTCCAATGTGTTGGGAGTTTAGATCAAGAACAAATGTGCACTGGCTGATGGACTTGGAGGTGGGGTGTAGAAACACTGGCCTATACTGGCCTTTTTAATATCTATACATTTGTATCATTTAAATTAGTTATTAGTTCTGTGCAGCACCAGCTGATGGGTGTAAATATCTTTTTTTTTTTTACAATGGTGTAAATACCTTGATTAAAACTTTGTGATCTGAAAACTTACATTGTTCTTCCTCTGCAGTGGATCAGGTGATTGTTAATGCATTCTATACTTATCAAACTATTACATTAACACACAGTGCTATTTGCAAGTGCTCTGATAATGCATTGTTAATGACACAATGTGCCTTTAAACTTGCAAACTATTTCAATGCAAGATCAGTCAAGACTTGATATTGCAGTAATATCATCACGATGGCCTAGTTTAGGGGGCACCAGTCTTTTCTAGCTGCAGGTTTTCATTCTAAGCAAGTTTAGCTAGAATATGCAGTTATACTGGACCTTTATTGATAAGATTGGTGATCCTGGCTTTCACCTATGATTTTGAACAAAATCAACTTGATGTTTGGTTTTGACAGTTATGAATGTCTTTAAGCAAGGGATGAATTACACAGTCCACAGGAATCTCTTTCTGTACAGGAAATTGCCTCATTGTACTTTTGGCTTTCAGTCACATAAATTTGAACGTATTTAAGTTTCAGTTTTACATGAATGTAAGTTTCTCTCTCATTTTGTTCTCTTTTTCAGGGCCGGGTAGAAGTGGAAGCTGGCAATGAAAACATGAAGTTTGAGACCGGCCCATTCTCTTACTACGGAGTCATGGCATTAACTGCTCCTTCTTTGGGTGAGTCTCAATTAGGACAGTTTAGATTAAAAACACTACACAGAGGAAGAAACAGCTGTTCTTTGTAGCTTGTCTAGTTGAGTGCAATAGCTTTATCCAAAAACTCTTTCAGTCTGGCAAACAGTACAGTAATATAACAAAGAGCCAAATTGCTAAGCACACTTTTTTCTGTGCTTGATACAATTGGATAAAAATAAACAGCTTTCCACTTACACCAGATTTGGTAAAGGACATATGTTTGGAGGAAATAGTTTATTTTATTTTATGCTGACAAAAACTGGAAGACAAAAGTTACTCTCATCATTCTCTTAATTACATATGAAGGATTTAACAGGACCAGTTAAAACCACACCACACATCTTCCTTAAGGTGGTGCTAACTAGGGCAATGTGATTATATTTATCATTATCCTGATCAGTTGTCACCACAATATGATTTTCCGAGCATTTTGTGATGTTATGAGTACATAAATACTGTTTCCTTCCAAAGAGAGCATCATTAGATTCACTTACCTGTCTGAAAAACAATAAAAAAATGCGGGCGCATTTTTATTCAATCTGAAAATATGGTGGAAAATTCTTTTGTGCCATACCATGTATAAAAAAAATCTCAAAGTATTGTGAGATATTTTTGCAATATTGCCCAGCCCTAGTGCTAACTTGTCAGTGTAAGCACAGCGTGACTTACTATGAACTATAAAAATGAAGAAATCTAACCTTTTAACACCACATCAGGGCTGGAGAGAACTTATATTGGATCAGATTCCTGTAAGCTACAGAACAATACACAAAGTCCATGTCAGATTGGCTAAAACTGTTGTAGCTTATTGTAAGTCATAGTGTCCTAAACCCTATTGAGATCTCTGTGTTACCCCAATGAATGGCTAGAAGTGGTTTAAGTTGGTTGAGAGACGTTTTGGGGATGTATTCACTAAAAAGATTTGAGTGGTTATTTATTTCTAGTTCTTGTTTGTCACATTGTCATCATAGTGCAGGTTCTGAATTCAAGAAGAAAGCAGTCCCAGTTCTGTTTTCAGTTAATTTTAGCCTAATATATAGTGTATATTTTCTTACACCATACACTTTTGGACGCTTTTTCCAGAAAAGGATATTATTATTTTTTTATAGCTATAATAATCTGTATGAATAATCAACTATTAAGTGCCAGCAGAAAACTGGCAGAATGGCTCTGAAGACTACAGACAAAAGGGAATTCTGTCATTTGCCTTGATATATTTATTTAAGTTGACATGTGTGAATATCACATTACGTAACCCAGATAAACAAGGGCGCAGGTCAGGATGTACGAACTGTGTTGTGGTTACATCTAGTGGCTGAAGACAGTACTGCGTGTGTACTGATGTCTGCTTCTATGTTGCATTTTTCATCTGTGCTTCAGTGTGCCAGACTTCACCTCAGGCGTTTTATGTGCTGAGCATTTGTCCAAGTGTCCGTCCGCACATGTTTGATATGCACAGCAAACAAGCCAATGCTAAATGCCACTGATGATGATTTTTTTGTTTTTCAGGAGATTGATAATAAAAATTTTTCCCCACACTTATACACCTCTTCCTAATAACTAAAATTGTGTCTTTTGATGTTCCAGTTCATTTCAGATTTAATCATTTTAATTAAATACATTTTATACTTTTATATTTTTAGCTATTTTGTGCTGATTGGTCAAAACTGAAAATTAAGTCAGTTTTGCTGCGTCCGCTCACTGATATGAAGTGTCCAGATCTGTTCTACATTTTACCTGTGACACTTAATTAGAGCTTTCAGTAAAACATAATGCTCACTTAAAGAAAATCAGCAAAAAATTAGCCAATGCTTATTTGAATGTTTGTAAATTTTAAATAATTTTGTATACAGTATTACCAATTATTTGTTGTTAAAGGATTAGTCATTGAAAAGTTTGAATATTTTTTTTTAAATTAAAGCATTTCAAAATGATAATTTGATCATTTAATTACTAATACAGGGCTACACATAAGTATCTCCATTGTTAATTAGTCTGTTAACAAAATGAATGAATCAGTCAACATAATATTTTATTTTTAAAAACGTAATACACATATAATTTATCATTTTCAAAAAATAAAAAAATTACATTCCAAACAAGTGATTTTTTATGATCGAGAAAAAGTAAATTAATTATGAACTGCGTGGTCCATAACGCTATACTCAGAAACGTAACCTGACAACTCTGATGATCAAATCTGTGTAACTTCACATCTGGTCACATTTTTCACTAATTTCTGAAAAACGTCAGACATTAAATGAACAGTATAGGCAGCCTGCCCAGCGCTGAGATTGTGATTTATATTGGACCAACTGTGAACTGTTTAAACATCCTCTCTGTCTCTCCCCCCTCCTCTTCCTCTGCTCTGGCTATCGCTCCCCCCCTCTCAGCTGTCACCCCCCCTCTCTCCCCCTCCGTGGTGTCGCCCCGGCCGCGGCGCCTTTCTCTTAAGAGGTTTTCTCTGTTCTCTCGCTTCCCAGGTAAATCCCTGCATGTTGGGAGCTAACCCATTGGGAGGAGGGTCAAGCCGGGTGGCACTAACATGGGAATCAGGGGCCAGGGTGGGAGGGTGGGACATACATTTGCATAAACTGACAAAAAATAAAGGTCACCTTTTCCTGGATCATTTTCTCATGAGCCCTTGTCCAGCAAGTCTGATCTCAGAAGGTGGGGAGGCTGTAGGTTAATTTCTTGAATTTTCTTTGCATTATTGCTTGAATGAGTGCGTACTTTTTAGCGTGTTCTATACTTTTGCATACTTTGTTCTGCTGCATTTGATTTTCACCAGTCTTTAAAGGAGATATAGAGAACCCAGGTACATAACTGAGCCAAAAAGTTTATACTTGTCCATTTATTTATTGAAGTTTTCCAGTACTGCATATCTGTAATATAGAATAGACAATCCCGAGAGATTCATAAACATTACCAACCATGTGATTGGCCTTCTGTGTAACATCATGGACTATAACACACCTTGCTCCTAGAGAGGGTAACAATGGTCTTTGAATTTCCACCATTTGTAGACTGTCAGTCTTTTTAATTTAATAAGCATCAGAAATTCTTTTGTTGACATCCTTTTTTCTACAAGCTTGTTGTGAAGATTAAATCTTGGTAGGTCCCCATTTGTTTTGTTTTGATTAATAAAACAGGATGCTCGATTGTTATCCCGTAGATTGAAAAACCTGACTCTCATTTCACATTTAAATTAAATTCTACCGTATATCTCCCAGTGATAGGCAGCTGCCTATAAATTGATTTTGCAAACCTGGTATTGGGTGCGGCTTGCTTACATTGGGCGGCCGATCTAAAAACATGAAAACACATCCACTAAAAGTATAATTCAGTACACAAAACGACAATATCCCCAAATGATTACCGTATATCTTCTACTAATAGCCTGTCTCTTTTTGTCGCCCGTTTCCAATAAACGCCGGGATCGAAAGATAAAAATAGAAATAAACGCCGGTCTCCAATTGTAGCCGGTCTGTGGCAAGCGCGTTCTCTTGTAAACGGCGATCTGAAATGCCCCACTGCGCTTTCCGTACACCAAAATAAACTCGAGCTCCGCCCCTTTTCCACCCCCTGCTCTGCCAGAAGCAAACGAAAGGAGCTGAAAAAGTGAACAAGGATTTAGATGGACTAGTGTTAACATGGATAATTGACCAAAGACTGAAAGGTGCACGTGTTTCCAGGAAAATGATC
>JBBIGC010000036.1:10451458-10471545 GCA_037576955.1 Lepidarchus adonis
GGAGAATAATAGCCTGTCTCCAACAAACGCCTGTCTCTATTAAACGCCTGGTCGTCAGAATAATTTTTTAAATAGTAATAACGGCTACTATTAGAAGATATACGGTAGTTGAATTTAAATGTACTGTTTAATGCAGCGACGAACAGTTCGAAAAGGGACGCAAAGCAAAGATAGGTCAGTGACAATGTTCTCTCACTTAAGTAACATAATAACATGGGGTGGCTTATCTTAGAGTTTTAAAACATAAATGAAAATTATCTGTGTATTATAGAATGGGGGGCTATCGCTATAGCAAGAAGGTCCTGGGTTCAATCCTCGGGTTAGTCACAGACGGCTTCCTGTGCAGAGTGCAAATGGTTATCTGTCTCCATGTTGCCCTGCGATGGGTTGGCTTTCTCTCCAGGATGATCCCTCCCTTGTTGTCATGTTAGCTGGAATTGGCATGGATAACTGGTTTAGAAAATGAATAAATTGTTTAATTCAGTTCTTTGCCTGCTTTTTAAGACTTTTTAGGTTGTGAAGAGTGTTATGATCCAGTAAGTCATATTTACACAAAAATATAGAACATTTTGAACGGTTCACAAACATTCAAGCACTAGTGTATATTAACTTGTAAATTATTTGTGTAATGTCCAAGTCATTATCTGCTTTTTTTTGTCCATAATTTACCTACCCATGCTCTGCCACTCAAAAATGTTGAGATTAGACAAGCTATTGGGACCAGTAGCAAAAGTCCCATTGAGTCATTGAAGCATGTAACTTTTTGTTAAACTTTCTTAATTTTAGAATGCATTATTATTTAGAAATGTGTTTTGTTGTAATTGTGAAAGGTCACACTTTTGTTGTCGCTACAGTAGGTAGCGTTTTAGGGTGTAATGTTTGGTAGCTAGCCATATATAGTAAACTGGTCTGTGGACTTTCTGCTTTACCCATGAATTTGGTGTTTGTCTGTAAAAACCTTGAATACAAAGCAAAACTACACCCAATCTCTTCTGGAGATCTCTTCTCTTTCACAGAAATTAGTGATGCACTCGGTGTTGGACCAAAATTGAATTTGCCTGAAGATTTGTCTAACCAGAACAGTTTATCTGAAAGACCAAATTTGTGCTATCAGAAGCACATGAGAAGGCACATGGATAGGTCAGGTCATGAGTGCAGACAATGGCTGGACATCATTTAGGAGAATGTGGTGTTAAATCCGAGAACAAAGCAAACGATGGCTTGCTGGACCTGCAGACTCTGGCATTGATTTTCTGAGTGGACTTGAATTGCTCCTCTCTTATTCTCCTAAAATCACATCCTCTACCAAGACCTCACTCATCCTCCCTCACCCCTGTCGTTGCATCGGATCTGAGTGTGTAGTTGAATCGAATCATAGCACTCCATTCTCTTATGTCAGTCTTGATGCTTGGTGTCAAATCAGTGAGGCCTTTCTTGAATTTCGGAGGCTTTCTTCAGTTCTTTACTAGTTTGCCTGGATAGATTTTCCCAAAACCAGGAGCCATTATCACGAGGACCAAAGAAACAGCACATTCAAATCACCCCTTCCAATAGAAACAATGCATTTGATAATTTCTGCTAGTTTTGGTTCAGTGGCCGTAACATGCATGTGCTTAATATCAGTTTTTGTCTATGCTTTAACTGTTCCCATTGCTTCAGTCAAAAAGTATTTTTGTGTGTCACTAAGAGTAAGGCACTGTCAAATGTGTCACCAAATTGGTAATTCAGGTAAAGGCAATTACTAGCATCACCTATGAGGGGACTTATGTGTAGCATGTACAGATCTTATGTAAGAGACCTCAGTATATCATTGTCACTAATGTTCTGTGCACATGTTCTAACGTACATGTTTTGTTCATGTAATAGTCACACGCCCACATAACTCTTAAAGAGGAATTCCACCGATTTATTATTTCTTAATAATGTAGTTAATGAGGTGTGAACGAAGTCTTTCAGAGTGGTTAACTTTGTTTGCTGTAATCTCAGGAATGGTTATGATAGGGACCAGGTAAACTAGGGATTATATAAATATAGACATTTTATATCAATATTTAGAAATTTTATCCAAATCAACCAGTGATCCTATACTTGTCTGGTTAGTCTTCTAGGTAATGGTGATAATGGTGAATTAGTGTTGGGTCTGAATATGTTTTCATTGATGATATTGTTTTCTGCATGCATCCCTTCAACTTAAATGTAAAATTGCTTTAAGCCCCAAAATTTAATTTTGAAATTAAATTGAAATGAAAAACAGCGTCTCAGAGATCAGTCAGCATATTCATCAACCACCTTTAAGAACGAATCTGACCTGTTAGGTTTCTGTAGAACAAAGATTTTCAAATGACGTTGTTTACATTACAGTGGTTGAATTATGCTGTTAGAAAAGGTGGACTTCCCCTTTAACCAATGTGGATGAAGTAGCTAGCTAAGCTAATCCTTGTCATAAACATGTGCCTCTGATTTGCCTTTCTCATGACAATACCAAGTCATTTGCATCAATTCCCATACATTAGTGTGATCGGTTGATCCTCATTGTTGGTAGTGTTGCTTTTGGTGTTGAATTTCACCTGTGGAGTAAGTATTACTGAGCCCACATCATGTGTGAGAAATGGATGTGTGGATGCAGTTTATGTAAATTCATTTCACTTCCTGTTTAAATTTTGCTTGCATTCTCTTGTACAGATGTGTGAGCACGATATCCTAAATAAGAGTGTGTCTGTGTGGTGTGCTGTTTGTTTGGTTTTTTTGGCTGGACGTGTTTTGTTGGCGTGTGGAGTTCTCAACTTTGTGTGTGTGTGAGAGAGTGAGTGATTGAATGTGGTAGGGTGGGAAAGTGGGCTTGTGTAAGTGTGTGTGCACATCACTGCATGAACTCACGTTGTTCTCTGCTTGTTGCAGAGTTCCGCTCGCCATCGCACCTGAGCGGACTGAACCGCTCCGCCTCTCTGAGCTGCACAGAGAGGGTGGACACACTGTCCGTTGGCGGCAGCAACTCGCAGCTTAACAGCGCCTCCATTCCCCAGTACATCCCTGACTTCAACGTGCGTGCCCTAACTGATATGCAGTATGTGAAGGTAGGAGGAGCAGTGGAACACAGGTCTTGAGCCACTTCTATCCCATCTGTACACCTAAAACACCTGGCTGTTCAAAGGACTGCACAGACGAGCATCATGACCTGTCATAGCTCAATGTGATTTGTAATAAGCCACACGTTAGCTTGACTCGTAGTACCAGTATTAACTAATCTGTTCTGGGAAAACTCCTATACAAACATTTGTAGACACATTCTTATCCCTTCAGATCAGGTCATGGAAGTAATCAAGTAATCTTGTAATTATTTTTTACAATTCATAAAATAATTTTTTGGTTTTACTAATGTAATTCTGGTTTAAGTGAGAGCCACCTCTTTTAACATGAAAATAAAGCTAAGACATTTAGAATTCAACACACATTTGTGAGCCCAGAACTGAAAGAAGGCTAGACACTGAAATTATAATAGACATTGTAATTACAATGACAAAGAATTCCCAGAAATAAACATCAGGGATATGAAACACAAAACCTAAATCAGCCTTTTCTAATGATATAAATAACAATGTCATTTCAGTGTAGTTAAACTCCCCACACTAAGAACTCCCTCCATGCAGCAACTATGTATTTTGAATTTAATTTAATTTTTAATTTCATTCCTTTGTTGTACCACATGGGGAAATTTACTCTGCATTTTATTCATCCAAGGCAGTGAGCACACCTGCCTGGAACAGTGGACGGTCACTGTAGAGGTGCCTGGGGAGCAGTAAGGAGGTGGCTTGCCCAAGGGCACTTCAGCCTGCTGGCTGGTTCTGGGATAACACACCCACTTCTCTAAACATTAGCTGCTCCACCAGAAGAGATTTTTAGAGATAACCATGGAAATGGAAAAATCCAAGTTAATTTATTTGGCTCAACTAGTGACTGCTGAGCAATTCCTTTAAACTATCCATGGCTTAATGGTTAGAGAAGTTGGTTTGTGACCAAAGAGGTTGTTGGTTTGGTTCCTGGAACCAGGCAGCAGTCTGTAGTGGCCTTAATCAAGGTTCTTCACCCCCAACTGCCCACCATGTGTGTTGCTCTGGATAAGTGCATCTGCCAAATGCCATAAATATAATGTAATTTCATGAAGATCACAGCCTCTTGGTGTTCTTGCTCTCACTCAACCTGAGATTTTTCCTTTACTTTGCAAATCTATGAAATCCTTGTTTGCGGCTGATGTTTATTATTATTATATTTTCCTCTTCTTTCCCAGGTCACCCGCTCTCAATACCAAAATGGCCTTTTGGCTTCCAAGTTGGATAGTACCCCTCAGTCTCCAGAGAGCAATCATACCCGACTGGACCCAGCGTCTCTTCCCCCTCCGACACCCCCTACTAACTCTATGGCTCACAGTTTAGCACCCTTGGCATCCAAAGAGGGCCCAGACGAGACCACCTCACTGCTCAACGACAAGAATAGCCTGTCTAATCAATGGCCTGGTCACCCTCACTTTCACCCTCAAAGTCATCCTCAGTCCTTTGCTAACAATAACTCCAACTCTAACCCCAACCCTAACTCCAGCCCACACCTCCAACCCCACAGTCACCTTCACCTGCATAGTTGTCCAAGCTCAAACCCTCACACACATCCTCACGCCCCAATACACACCATCTCTCATACCCATGCACACACTGAGAGCACAATCTGACAGAGCATTTATAGTGCTGCTAACCCTAATATTCAGTCACACATACAACCTTATACATAGACATGCGCACACTTATATATACAGTGGGATGCGAAAGTTTGGGCAGCCTCATTAACCTTCAGGATTTTCCTTTATAAATCATTGGTTGTTGCATTAAAAAAATGTTTTTTAAATATATCACATAGGACACACACAGTGATATTTGAGAACTGAAACAAAGTTTATAGGATTTAAAGAAAGTGTGCAATAATTGTTTAAACAAAATTAGGTGCTTAAATTTGGGCACTGTTGTCATTTTATTTATTCCAAAACCTTTAGAACTAATTATTGGAACTTAAAATCTCAGATAAACAAAAGCAAAGAATGGTGAGAACAGTCAGAGTAAACCCACAGACCAGCACCAAAGACCTACAGCATCATCTTGCTGCTGATGGAGTCATGGTGCATTGTCCAACTATTTGCCGCACTTTACACAAGGAGATGCTGTATGCAAGAGTGATGCAGAGGAAGACTTTTCTCCGCCCACAAACAGAGCCGCTTGAGGTGCTAAAGCACATTTGGACAAGCCAGCTCCATTTCACTTCTCAAATATCACTGTGTGTGTCTCCTATATTATATATTTATGTATTTTATAACTGATTTTTGTTTATCGTAACAACCAACAATTTATAAAGGAAAATCATGGTTAAGGTTATCAAGGTTAACAAGGCTACCCAAACTTTCGCATCCCACTGTATATAATAGGTCCTCGGGTTACGATGGGGTTCCGTTCCTTAGCCTGCATCTTAACCTGAATTTTGTCGAAATTTCAAACTCTTACATAAGCGCCTACGTGACTCACTAGTGGCAAGAACAAACTGCATGCAACTCAGTTCAGAGTCTCTCTCACAGTCCCATATTACAGTAAAGTAAATTCAATTGGAACAAAAAGGGGGAATCGTCGTAATCACAAATTCATAAGTCGAGTGTGTTGTGACCCGAGGACTCCCTGTATTGGCAAATGGGAAAACACTTCCATACTTGCTTCTGGCCTACTGGTCTATAAACTGTATGCAAAACAATACACAAATAAACTTTTGGGGTGAGGTATTGTACCCCAAAAGCCATCTTTTCATTCTCCTACACCCATCTAGATAGCACTGGTAATCTTGACTATACAATCAATGTGTTTCACCATGTTTTTTAAAGTGTAAGTGCTGCACGCTCAGCCTGGGGTTAGACTATGTCTAATTTAGTCCATTGGTGGGTCATGCCGACCATAGAATTCCTTTTGTCTATTGTCACTCCAGACATTGCATGGTGAACACATATAAACGTTCCTCCCGACCACCTCTCAAATATAGTGAATAAATGTAGCATGCAAAAGCCAAAAATGCCTTGGACAACCTACTTGAGCATTTTTGAATGGCAATGTTTCACAAGAATATAAGAGATTATTGCAAGATGTGCACTTTTTATACCCTCCTTTGTTCCATACCCAAATTTGTTTGTACAGTATATGGTTGTAATATTTTTTCCCCTCAGATTTATGGTTTTCTTGTACAAATAACATAAGAGTGCTTAAGCATTGATAGCCTTATGCTACTTCTGCTAAGAGCACAACATAGGAACATAGTGTTTTTGTTACTTCAACCAAACCTGTTTAACACAAACTATTTTCAAAGAGATTTTCATGTCTTTGTCGTTATCATAGGTTGTAGATTAGACTCAAGGATTTGAGTTTTAGACTGTATGTACCTGCATGTTAAAATGAGGGAAATTCTCTGGAACAATGGTTATGCAAATAGCTTTAAAAAATCAAAAAAACAAGCAGCCATGGTACGTTTTTGAGTTCTGCCTGCTTTTTGGCATTCTGTGTTTAGGCAGAGAAGATCCATCCCTAGCCCCTAGATATTATGCAGAGTGTATGCTATAAAAATAAATTATAAAGTATTTATTTTTTGCCTAAATTAACTACTGTATGTATGATTTACTTTGAATCATTTACAGTGCATACGGAAAGTATTCTAACCGCTTTAAAGTTTCCACTTTTTGTAATATTGCAGCCATTTGCTAAAATCATTCAAGTTCATTTTTCCCATTAATGTACACACGGTACCCCATATTGACAGAAAAACACAGAATTGTTGACATTTTTGCAGATTTATTAAAAAAGAAAAACTAAATGGTTGCAAAATAACAGAGTGAAAAATTAGGGGGTCTTAATACTTTCCGTATGCACGATATATTTTATATGCTTAGATGTTGTTATTCCTCCTTGGACACGACTGTCGTATTATGTTCATTTGAGAAGCTACGAGATTGTCCAGTACTAAAGCGATTACCTACTATCGTTCTTTCCAACTTCTTTCCCCCATGATTTTTTTTTTTTACTGTCAAAGTTGTTGTCAGAGACCTTTGTGTGGAAGTTATCTCTCTAATATTAGAGTAAGACACGAAGAATACATTCCAGATCTTGAAAACAACTGTAGCTTTACTGGTGCTGAAACAGAATCCACTGTGAATTAACATCACACTGTACATTCAATGTACTGTGTGTTGTTGTTTTTTTACCCCCACACCAGGCAAAAGCTTTCTTGGATACTGGAACTATCTAAATGAAATAATGCATACTGCAGAAAGTAACAACTTGATCATAAGTTTGTGTGCACTTTTTCACCTAGTATTGCACTAAAATTGTGTTGTTTCTTTATGTTATGTGGATATAGGGAAACCCATGCCATCTTACATGTCAGTGTTCGTAAGGCTACCTGCCACATACTTAAGCCTTTCATTGCAACGGACAGAAATGTATACAGACATGTATAAAATGCTTATTTCAGCAAGTGTCAGTTGTCAAAAAATGAGGGAAGTTACTTTAAAATTGACCAAAGAATAATTTATTAAAGCTGATGCTTGTTGGAAAAAGCCTCAAGTGTTTCTGTTTAAGTTTGTTCTGAAAGGTTGTTGTGGGCGTCATGAAGCCTTACGAATTCTGGCCTAAATTTTATTACCAGAATACATATAAATTCTTAGCTCATACACTCAGCATATATACTTAATACTCATTTTATTTTTTAGAGCTCAAAGGTTACTATAAAGGGAGAATATTTTAATCCTTGTCCTCAATGTTTTCCTCACTAGGTTGAATTGTAGTGCATGCCTAAAACCTCTTCCAGTTCGTACACTGTACTCTTAGCTGATGGCATGCTTAAGTTAAAATGGCAGTCGGAGTCGCCCATTCAAATGAGGAGCATTATTTTATGTTGAACATTTTTTCTTTGTCTGTTGAACAGTGTAAAATGGACAGGTGCCCAGTGTTTCTATGGCTTATGAGTTATTTATATATGTTATGTTGCCTTCATGAGAGGTCTAAAAAGAGAAGCAATAGCTACATATTATTACAGAGGTTTGACGTCATGAAATTGCACAAAGAGAGGAAATGGCTAAGATGTTACCTCAGTTGACGTTGTATATGTACAATAATTAAATATTCCTCGGGGTTTTGAACCAAAATGTGTTTAGTTGTAATAAGTGTTTTTTGTGTAAATAATAGATATACAGTCTATGACCACACACTACTGTTTAACATGACCAAAGTTGCAATGCCGCTTTCAGTTTCAACGATTAATTGGCGAAAGTCTTTTGCACTTTGATCTGCCTGCATCTCCGTTGTCTCAATAACAAAGGTGACTTTACTTGCTTGCCACACTTGACTTCAGGTGGTGGAGAGGGGCCACTCCTGCAGCTCCGAACTAATTCAATTTCTTTGGACAAGATGTCCACTCCAGTAATCTGCTTTTAATGTTCATCGAGCAACTCTAAGAGTGGAACAGTTTCATTCTCATGGTTTAGTTTATTGGGTTATAACTGGCTTTTTTGTCCACAGATGATTTGTCAGCAGTACGGGTTAAAGATTTTGAGGATGTGTTTGCAGGAAAAGGGCCCATTGTCCACTGTGCATGATGTACTGGTCAGTGTTCATGGCTCATTGAACAATGGAAGGCCTGGTCCAACATTCTAGCACATCTTTTGAAAATTAAGGTACACCATCATTTCTACTAGAATCAAACTTGTCTTCCATTTCTTCCATTTGCTATTCTTTTGCCATAGCAACAGTTTTTTTTCTCATATTCATGAAAAGGGTGTTTTATCCCCTTTGTTTTCCTTGTTATTTTAGTTATACTGATGTGATGGATACAATATTTTTCTCCCTGATTTTACATATTTAGTTTTGGTGAGGGATGAATTTGAAGTGACTTTATTTTTACTATAAAAAATCGCTGAGTTTGATTTATTAAAATATGTTTCTCTTTCAAGGGAAGAAGAGTGTAACGAGCAAATGTACTGTACCTCCAATTATGTTTGGTTGTTCTATTTAAAGCAATGTGTACATAGTGTTTTATAATACATGCTGGAGGAGTTCTAATGAATATGACAATAAATCTGAGAGATCTATTTCTCTATAAAATGTGTACCTTGCATTTATTTATACGTCTTTGCCACTTACCATGACCTTTATGAGCTAATGTGTTGATATTTATGTTTATTAGAATAACAGTATTTTGTTTGTAAATCAATCTTCCTTATTGTTGAATTAAAACTCAGCATGGGCCCTGATCTCACATTAAGTACATATAACTACAACAGACTAAAGACTAGCTATGAGCCACAGTGCCCTCCATAATGTTTGGGACAAAGATACATTCCCCTCTGCTCCTCACTGATTAACAAGTATTCCAGATTTTAAAAGTATTTGCATAAATTTTAGTTTCAAAAGAAGACTTTTTATACATAGCTCCCTTCATTTCATGTCACCATAATGTGTGGGACAAAGTAATCGGTATATTTGAGCGGTCATGTTTAGTATGTTATTGAACATCCCTTGCATGCAGTGACTCTGACTCCCTCATGCAGTCTGTGATTCATAGTAATCACTAGATGCTAAGCATCTTCCCTGGTGATGATCCGCCAAGCCTCTACTGCAGCCATCTTCAGCTCCTGCTTGTTCCTGGGGCTTTAAGTTTCTTCTTTAGCATATAGAAGGCAGGATTAATTGGATTTAGATCAGGTGACTGGCCATTGAAGAAGTTTAAGAAACTCCCCTGTTGCCTTAACAGTTTGTTTGGGATCGTTTTCTTGTTGCAGGATGAATTGCAATCCAGTTAGTTTGGAATTTACTGAAACTTGATTTGTGCAACTGCCAGCAGCAGTCACATCATCAATGAAGATAAGTGTACCAGTACCTCTGGCAACCTTGCATGCCCAACCCTTAACACTACCACCATGTTTAACAGGTGGGCTGTTATGCCTTGGATCTTGGGCAGTTTCTTTCATACTTCACTGTTGTCTTGCCATCAGTCTCATACAGAATAACTTTAGTCTTGTCTGTCCTTCAAACCTTTTTTTTTTTTTTTTTTTAATTTCTGCAAGCTGTTTTTAATACTTTTTTGCAAACTTTCAACTGGTTTTTGTGTCTTAATGTTTTGCATCTTGCAGTGTAGCTTCTGAGTTTCTGTTCATTAACTATTCTGCAGGTAATAATCTCTGACACCTACCTCCTGAAGACTGTTTCTGCTAGACAGGAGTTTGATGATTTTTTATTTCCTTATTGAGAATTCTTTCGTCATCAGCAGTGGTGCACAGGAAAGCATTTAAACAGTGTCGTAGAGAGCTTTGGGCGCTGCTATGTGCTTTTCAGGCACAGAAACAGCTCTTTGTGCAAAAATGTTTCATGACTCAATATTGTTCTCAATTGTCATTGTACTGACTGTAAACATGTGAAAAAAAAACACTTTTTGAGTGAGTTTTGACATCATTTCAACTTTTTGGTTAGACAACTTTAAGCAAAAAAGCTGCTGCACAGAAAAGCCTTAAAACACCATCGTAAAGAGCTCTCATTACTGCAAAGTGCTTTTCAGCCTCAAAAGAGCACAAAACAGCACTTTTGTGCTCATAAGACGCTACTTGCCAGTGATGATGATGTCCACAAAGGTTGTGGAAATACAGAAGATACCCACAAGGAGATCACTGATTGAAAGGTTGAGGATGAAGATGGCCGTCCACATGTGTCCTAACGACTATCAGACACACAACAACATTTCCTATCATGCAGAGCAGGAAGATGAACAGGTAGGCCAGGATGAATACGGCTGCCATGCCCAGTGAGTGCTGGTAATACGAAGAGAACAGGATCTCCTCCACTGGAGTTGCTCAGCAGTTGCTGAGGTTGGTGTCATTGACTATGTAGAACCTAGGCAATTCCCATGATTCTCTGTCGGTGCCAGCCTTCTCTTTTTCAGATTGTCCCTCCATTGGCATGAATGGCAAACCTATGAGCAAATGGACATAAAACAGAGCGAGAGAGAGAAGGCACTCAGCCACACTCCCTTAGTGCATTGCATTCTGCAAGATTAGTTAGCCAGTCTAATGCTAATGTAACTGGCTAGGCATTAGTGTTGCACATTATGGACTAAATTGTGGGTATTGTGAATATGCTGCTAAATACAAGGATTGTAATGCCTTGTTTTTTCAATAATTACAGAGCTCTTTTCATAACATTTCTTTCATTCAAAATGGAATTTTGAGCCGCATTTACCAGTTTTCAAATCACAGTTTGTGATGTCACTTGTAAAACTTATTGAAAATGATGTTGGCCACTAATGTTAACATTGGAAATTAATTAGCCACAGTGGCAGGAAGCTGAATTATAACTATATGGCAGCAACTAGGTTTAGATTAGTATATGTATATTAGTAGTAGTAGTGTTATATTAGTAGTGATAACAATGGCAGATGAAATATTTAGCAGCTCTGATGTTGTCATAGATTTAATATAGATCACACGATTCAAAATGGTCCCTGGAGCATGATAACACTGGGCTGCATGTAATCAGTGGCATAATTATGCTACTGCACCATCTTTTTAATTGGTGGAGGGGGGTGCTCTCTCAGTTTGATGAATCATGATGTCAGGACGCATACAAGCCAACAGTCATGGTAAAGTTAAGCATTTCAGGCAACACCAGAATGCAGACATTAATTTGCAGAAACAGCAACAACACATATACAAGACCCATAACGTCACAGGTTATTGAACAACCCGGCACCTGTAGGGTATAAATGACCACCATCTTAGTTAAGACACCTAATTAATTGCCAAATCAGATAAAAATGTGCATTTTCATCAATGCATCATTTGTTTCTGATGTAAATGGATGCTATTCTCACTAAAAGGTTTTAGAGCTCTTTAGAACATCCTGAATAAAGTAACCAAAAAATTACAAATTAAATATGACTTCATTACATTCAAATGTATTGTCATATAGATACAGCGGAACATCACTACTACAACTTCCAGTAAAGTGATGTACTCTGAGTCTTGTACTCAGAGCCCCTGCAAAATGCACAGTAAAATACAATGGGGCAAAAAAGTATTTGGCAGCCATCGATTCTGCAAGTTATCCCATTTAAAAACATGAGATGTTCATCATAGGTTCACTTCAACTGTGAGGGATAGAATGTAAAAAAAATCCAGGAAATCACATTGTATGATTTTTAAAGAATTTATTCCAAATTTATTCCAAATACTTTTTTGCCCCACTGTAACACTCAAGTCAAAGTAATGAGTTCATGAGCAACATCTGACTCTCTGCCACCGACCCAAAGGCATGACATGTCCAGGTGACGCTGCTCGTTCGTTAAGTGACAGTGTGTGTTCATGGCTGTTTGAATGATGAACTTGGAATGACTTACTGACAACAGCAGCTTTTTATCCCCACAGAATGTTGAAATTGATGCCACATTGAGAAAGGTTGTCTTTTGGTATTGGCCCCAATATAAGGGACGTGTACACATTGGATCTGACGCTCTGATGACGATGAAGCATTGCAAGCTGTTAATGAAGGCATCGTTGGACATGTCTTCCAGCATTTCCAGGTATCCACCTGCCCGTGAGCAGAAGCAAGTAAAGAGTAGGCCATACCATTTGTGTTGTTTTCTCCCTTTTGTTGTGAAGAAGGGGCCGAAACAGTCCATAACACAATAGGTGAAAGGAGGGGAAGACTCCATGCGTTCTTCTGGGGTGCTGCTCTCCTTTCCTACAGCTTAGGCTGTAGTTGTTTAGTTAGCCAGCAGTGTAGCTCAGTTAGCAGCTGCTGACAGACCAGGGTTAACAGACCGGCTAAACTGACCGTCTGCTAGGGGCTCTGAGGTGCAATCCAAGGCCCTCTCTATTGAGACTGTGTCTGTTGCCCGGGTTTGACAGAAAAATAGAAAAAAAATCTAAAAGTTTGTGACAGCAATTTAATCAACATTAATCTCATTAACAAACCCCAAACCAGCTCCTGTGATCTAAAGTTAGGATTATTAAATATTAGATCACTCGCTACCAAAACAAGATAATCACAGATTTGCAAGATCGATATTCTATGTCTTACAGAAACCTGGGTTAAACCAGATGAATACATTACCCTAAATGAGGCCACACCCATAGACTATAGGTATATTCAAAACACCTTCTATAAAAAAACCTTAGCTATTAACCACAAAACTCTTTTGAGATTATTTTACCTAGTTTAAACAATGTAGACACCAACAAAATCTGGATAATCTAACTAATCGCTAAGATAACACTCTTCCCTCTACACTCGATATTGTGGCCCCACTAAAGCAAGTTAAAATCAGGCAGAAAAAGCTTGTCCCATGGTTCAATGATCAAACACGCACATTAAAGCAACATGTAAGGAGATTTAGAATAATTCCACAAGGCCTCAAAAGAGACCCTCAGGGAATACAATAATATTCTAAAAATAGCACGCTCTACTTACCTCTCGTCTATTGATACCAATAAAAAGAATCCCAAACAATTATTTAACATAATCTCTAGACTAACCAAGAATCAGGAAGGTACTGAAACTCAGATACCTGCAGTCTATAGTAGTAATGACTTCATGGGCTTTTGTAACAATAAAAAAGAACTATTACAGACCAAATTCAGACACTTTTAACTCCACCACTCGCTTTAACCTCATCAAGCCCAGTGTCAAATTTAGTTGAATCAGACACTGAAGGGAGCATAGATATATCAGAGAAGCTGGTATCCTTCAACCCTGTCCAGCAAACACAACTTATTAAAATGATTCTTTCAGCAAATTCTACCAGCTGTTCACTGGACTCCATCCCTACAAGTTTACTAAAATAATTTTTATGAATAAAAACAATAATTGCCCCCCTTTTGAAAATAATAAACTCCTCCCTTAACCTTGGGTATATACCAAACGTTTTTAAATTAGCCATCATAAAGCCACACATAATGTTAAACATGGCTGATTCTTCTGCAACGCCTGTCTCAGGTGTAAGAAACCTTAGAGTCACTATAGACTCAGATCTGTAATTTGACTCACATGTGAATAATGTCACTCAAACAGCCTTTCTCCATCTTCGAAATATTGCTAAACTAAGAAACGTGCTATCACCCTCTGTCGCAGAAAAACTTGTTCATGCTTTCAAAACCTCAAGACTAGATTATTGCAATGTCCTGCTATCAGGATGTTCCATAACGACTCTAAACAAACTACAATTAGTCCAAAACACAGCAGCTCGGTTTCTCACTAGAACTCGGAAATTCGACCATATCACCCAGTCCTCCAAATTACACTGGCTTCCAGTTAAATTCCGCATCAATTTTAAAATCTTACTACTAACTTACAAAGCCTTACACAGCCTCACCCCTGAATACCTTAGTGAACTTATCTCTTTTTACAAACCTCCACTAAAAACTTACCTGTTCAGCCAGTCGCACAATAGAAATAAAACTGAAGTTCAAGTTGTTGCAATTTGTTGCCCTTTGTCAAATGATTTCCTTTCTTTAACAGTTCAATTTCCCTTTCATATGTTTTTCTCTGCGGATCTCTGATTATGACCCATTCTGCCCTTTTCTGTTCACTCACTGTGAGGGGAGCACTAGACTTTATCTGTTTAGCCCGTCTCACAAGGCCACTGCTCAAGGCCAAGGTCAATGGCTCTGGACCATGATGAAAATCTTGACAGCCGATCTGCTATGCTAGTCTGTCTCTTGTTAGTAATGCAGATGTCTGCAGTGTTTGAGTCTTTCTGATCTCTGGATCTCCTACCTCCAGGTCTGATATCCCATCTCCTTATGTAGGTATCAATCTTTCCCACAGGAACATAGAACCTGAGAACCAGTCAGATTCAAGCATCTCATTTGCTGTTGCTACTCGAGATGCTCCTTCTGCAGGATTCCTATCTGTTGGCACAACTGCTGGGGGGTTGTGCTATTGCGGATCTTCTGGACCCTGTATATGTACTGTATATCTTTTAATAATAGCTTGTCTCTTTTTGACGCCCGTTTCCATTAAACGGCAGGTTTGAAAGATAGAAATAGAAATAAAATCTGCCCTCCTGCAGTGCATCATACTGTAAGTAACTATTCTTATTAAATCTGTATTGTCGTCAGATGCTATCAAGGAATGGTGAAAGTCTAAACAAAATGTATATTTTGCCCTTTTGTATATACCTTGATACCTTTTCCAGTTTTTCGTTGTGACTTGCGCTGCCCACCCGTTTTCTGCTCTCCATGGAAACACCTCATCTCGTAACAATGTCAATCAAAACGCCACAGGCTGAAGCAATTTGAGCGATGGAAACGATCATTTGATTTAGCATTCAAACTCTGTGTGATAACAAACACAAAAGAACATTCAAGCGAAGAAGCTGCACAAAATTCCGTCTGTGAGGAGAATAATCACCCGTCTTCATTAAACCCCTGTCTCTATTAAACACCGGGTCATCTGAATAAGTTTTTAGTAACTATTGGAAGATATACAGTAGCTTAATACTACTTTGGAGTCAGTTTAGAAATACTCTTTTACATTAACACAGTTGAACACTTCTCTAAGCATATTGCTGACAGTGACTGAGACTATAGCTGCTGTTAATTCAAGCCTTGATATTGTTGTTAACTTTGATGGAGATACTCTAGCCTTTCCTATCACCAAGGAGCAGTGAATCTCTCCTCTGTGTTTCTTAGCCTTTAAGTAAGAGCATTGTCCATATCCACTCATGCTCGCATCAGAGACGTGGTGTAACTCTCTTTCAATAACTTTTCCAAATTTGACCAGTGTGTAACATTAAGCTATATTTATTTTCCCTAGGTTTGCAAAGTCTTGTCGCCAGCTCTCCCACCATTTCAATACCTCAGGTAAAGGGGTCATCCCAGCCAATTACTTGCTGGCACATTTTCTGCAAAATTTTCTTTCCAGTGAGGACATACGGTGCCAGGAACCCAAGAGGGTCATATATGGAGGCAACTGTGGCTAAAAAGCCTCGTAGATAATCTTGAGGCTCTGTGTTGGCATCTCCGTCTTTCCACCACAGGAACCGTAAGTAGTCACGATTCTGTTCAGGCACATGAAACTGATGTAACATTTTCTCTACATTGCACATAAGTGCAATTGGGTGCTGTCTAAATCGTAGGAGTACACCAGTGATATTATTTATCATATCCGGCCCTGGAAGGAGGTGGTCATTTAGACTTATTAGACTTATGCCACTACACTTGGCTGAGCAGTCGAATACAACACACAGATTATCAGGCTTTTTTGGGTGGTATATAGCGTGATGGGGTGTGTACCATCGCTCGCCTGAGATCCCATTCTTTTCCACCTCTGTCACATCGCCTCTTTCTATGATTTCCTTCATGTGATTTTTGAAGTTTGCTCGTTGCCTAAAGGGTAGTGACATTTCATAATGCCCTTGTTCTTTTTGTCTTATGTTATCTTTTAGATTGTCTAGGAAAATGAGAACATCTTGTGACACTATCTTATCATTCCCTTTAATGTCTTTAAAGTCTGACTCTAGGGTGCTAATGACATCCAGGGGTGTTATCTGAGGAAGTTCCTTTACTGAAACTTTATGCCATAGGCCAATGTCTGTTCCGTCTAAGCTTGGCATTGAGTTACCTACAATGCTCCACCCTAGATCAGTGTAAATGGCATAAGGCTCATTGTCTTTTCCCGTTATTACTTGTCTAGCCGTTAAAGCTTTGGGACAATTGTATCCAATCAGAAGCCCAACATCACAGGCAAGGAGAGGGGGGACCATCTTAGTATTGGACCTTAAGTGAGGCCATAGTCATGTAGTTTCGTAAGTGGGTATGTGACTGCGACTACCTGGAATACAATCCTTCATATAAGGAGGGGGCAGTGTCAATGTAGACCCCTAAATTATAGCCTCTCACGGTCCAGTTACTCTCTCACAGTTCACGACCATGTTCTCTCCTAGCATAGTAGGAAGCTTCAGCTGAACCGGCTGTCTTCTTGCAACTCAGTGCTCACCTCTTTGCCTATGAGCACACTGTCACTTTGAGTGTCTAATAATGCATAGACAAGCTCTCCCTTCAAGAAATCAGTGGCCAAGGACATCCAGACAGGAACAATCATGGAAGTGGTGCATGACTGACCACTGCTGTTGACATTGAGAACCTTGGCTTCTGTGGTTTCTGAATGGTTCACCATTCCTCGCCTTTTGCAAACCTTGTAGTTATTGTCATGAAGACAGGTAGGATGTCTCCTCTTGCATACCTCACAGGTGTGACGATAATGACATTCTTTGGCCATGTGCCCTGGTTTGAGACATCCATAACATAATTTATTTTTTCTAATATATTACTGTTTGTCATTTAAAGACAAAAAAAAAGTTCTAGACAGTCTGGGCATTTGGGTAGTTGATGTTTACCATTTTTGCACCACATGCACGAGGGTTTGGACTTTCTATCGCTGGATGACGGATTATCATTTGCAGCTGCTTGGGTGCTGAGGACCTTGGCTTTGTTTCCTTTAGGCTATTTTCTTCCACTTTCATTGGATGCGTAGATAGCATGCAGCAAAGTGACAGGATTGCATGATATAGCCTGCAGGGGTGTCCAGCTCCGGTCCTGTAGGGCAGGTTTCCTGCACAGTTTGGTGATTTCCCAGATCAAGCACACCTGGTACGACTCACCTGTTAATTGCCAGGTTCAGAGAGTGTGTTTGAGGAAGGGAACTACCAAATTCTGCAGGACACCGGCCCTCCAGGTCCGACTTTGGACACCCCTGCTCAATAGCCAATCAACAAAGTCCTTAAAAGAGAAAAAATCTCTGCCGTTTATAAGGGCCTTTGTAACATGGCAGTTCCAACAAGCTGCTAGCCACTCAGGTATTTTACACATCAGCTTTTGACTCTCTTCGCAATCGCTTAGTATCTCCAGGCCTTTCACATGGGATATTGCTTGTGAGCATTCATTCAAGAAATCAGAGAATGCCCTTAGACTTTTTGCATCTTTAGATTGTATTTTTGGCCATTTCGATAGCTTATCTCTAAAGGCTTGTTGGATTACAAATGACTGTCCATATCATTGGTTAAGTTTATTCCAGGCATCTCTGTAGGCCTCCTCATCACTGAATGTCACTTCGAGGCATTTTTAAGCTACTCCACCAACATGTTTCTTTAAGTAATAAAGTTTATCAGCAGAAGAAATATTATTTTGGCCAAAGAGTGACTGGAATGACATTCGCTATTCAATTAAATGGATTGGGTCGGCACTAAACACTGTAGGTATCAGAATATTAAGTCTATGCATGGCTATGCTCTCTTGAATTGCTTGAGTCAGATAAAGGATATTAGTAAGGTTGCGCTAGTCTATCTGCATAGGTGCCTTGCGGATCTACGCATGCTGGGGGAGTGGGCTGTACATTTTCTACCTGTATAGACTGATACACATCATCTCTATCATAGATCTATCATAGGTCCGTGAATCGCGTCAGCAGCTTGATGAGGCAGGCGTGGGTAAAGCTCTCACTTTTCTTGAAGAAAAGCCCTTACTTTTTTTCTACAGCTTTGCAAGTGGAGCTTTTGCCCATTTTTAATTGATACAAGACTTCAGCTGCCCAGCAGTCTGTGGTTGCTGTTGTCTGATTCTCCTCTATTTTCAATAAGAGACAGACTTAAACTGCACTTGGTGTGTACAAAACTATGTCTATTTAAGCAAAAACAAAAGTTTTTTTTTAACTGAATTTTGAGTTTGGTACAAAGTGGTGAGACAGAGTCCATCATTGCTTGCAAAGACTAAGGCTTTGGTGGATGCCCTTCTAATATTGAGTCACAAATGCCACATGGTACCAGTTCACCTGATTATTACAGAATGTCTCAAATCTGCCTATTAGTTTCAATATTTTTAACCATTTGTGAGTTGTAGGCATCAAATTAAAATTGGTTTATAATTAAAAAATACAATGTTAGTCAGGCAAAACCATCGTTTTACTGTCAGTAAATTTTTTAGTACAAAATCTGTTTTTTATTTTCAAATTTTGAAAAATGTATTGAATTCTCCTTTAAACCAAAACTTTTATTATGCCTGCATCTTTCTGATAAGATAAAACTCTTGAGTCTACACACACTATATTAAGGATGAAATTTTAATGAAAAGTAATATTTACATTATTATATGTAAAATAATATGAAATTTGTAAATATGTAATATCGCAAACATTTTTTCTGTAAGGTTTCAACATAGTCTCAAGAGGCCCCATTTCTACTCGACTGTCTTTGACTTTAAAAGCACTTTCATACAATCATAAGGAAATTAATCTTGAAGTCTCACATCTGCTCAGAAGGACAGACTGCAAGACTGATGTGCTCTGCTCTTGCTGTTTTTTCTTTTCTTTTTTTTATCTGCAGTGTAAGAACAGATGTAAAAAAAGAATAGTATAGTACCAAACAGAATTATGACACTTAAAACTGTCCATAGAGATGAGAAGATGACAGGACTGAGACTGGAAGCCATTACCCAAACTTGGGGCTGTAACATTGTTATGACAACTGAGCGATGACTGATATGGGAGTGATTATGAAGGATGCAACCTTCAAAAGTCTGAGCTATTGGAATTCATCATGATGTCTCTATTTTATGTCTGTAAATAGCTTTGATTTTGCATAATGAGCCTAATCTACTGACAGGACTTTTCTGTGATCCTGTAAAATGCTGTTTATTTGCTTTTGACATGCACCCCTACTCTACTCACCTATTCCCTCACACTCAGCAGTCCTGTGCGGTCCCCCTTGCACAACACTGCCATCCTATGTTCTTTGAAAGCAAATACAACAGAGACATAGACATCAAAATGTAAAATTTGTGCACTGGCCATTTGCACCCACAGCACTGTACAGCCTTGATTAGACCCAGAATATCAGAATGTAGATCATGATTAGAATCAGAATCAGAATCAGAAACTTTATTGTCCCTAAGGAAATTGTTTATGTAGCGACTGCAACATAGAGACAGTGACAAAAAATAAAATAAAATAAACATACATCTTATACTAGTAAAAATA
>JBBIGC010000036.1:10471645-10485725 GCA_037576955.1 Lepidarchus adonis
TGGGTTCCCCTTCTGAGCCTTGGTTACTCTCAAGGTTTCTTCCTATTTAGGGAGTTTTTCTTGCCACTGTCGCTTTGCTTGCTCATTTGGGGCTCGGACCCGCTCTATAAAAAAATAAATAAATTTGACTTGACTTGACTTGACTAGTGTCTAAATCTTTGGTTAACCAGATTCCTAGATACTTGATCTCATTCTTGACCAGAATATCATATAACGAGAGTTCAAAACAACTATGGCTACTCATGAGTTCACATATGTTTAAGTTCAAGAGCAAACCCCATTCTTGGGAAAACATCTTTATTATTTCTAAGGTTCCTGGAAGAAAAAATCCCTCAACATCTGAATTTATAACAATTAAATGTAGTAATTCCATGGCAGCAATAAATAAATCCTTAGTTTATGCCTCTTTCTTTTCTGAACCTGGGACATGTACACAGCTGTTAATATCAGTTTGCAACATAATTACCACATCTATAAATGTATTACCAAAGCCAAAATGTTTCAGTGTATTAATACACCACTCACTCTTAATTTCCTTTTTCTGCTGTTTGTTTGTCTCTGTTTTGTGTCTTAACTGTTTCTATTTTATTTTTGGTTTTGATTTATTTTTTATTTTTGCAATGTAAAGCGACCTTGAGTTTGTGAAAGGCGCTATATAAATTCAAATTATTATTATATTATTATTATTATTATTATTAATAATAAAATAATGTTCAATGGAGTCAAATGCTTTGTGAAAATCATCATCTTTAATTAAGCACTTGTAGTCAATAAGGACCAGGCGGATATTATTATGGATAGATCTCCCTTTAAGAAAACCAGATTGTGCTGAGCTAATGATTTTAGATTTGCCTGATTTAAGTCTTGTTGCTAAAACCTTTGTAAAAATCTTGTAGTCGGTCTTTAAAAGTGTTGTAGGTCTTAGATTACTTTAACCAAGATCTTCAAGGACCTCTCACACCCCAACAATAACCTGTTCTGTCTGCTGAGATTAGGAAGACGTCTGCAGCATCAGGATAAAAACTGAGAGACTAAAGAGGAGCTTCTACCCACAGGCCATCAGGCTCCTCAACCAGGACCATGCATAACACACACAAACTGCTACAATACAGGACACTTCAAACACACTCCAAGCCCTGACCTCTAAATTATTGTACACTTGCACATCAAACATACAAGCTGCTAATATATATATAATCCTTTCTCTTTAAGATTTATTTATATTTCTATATAGTCCACAGAGCACATCAGGTTACATTTCACTGCTCGTCATACTTGTATAACATAGTATGTGATGAATAAAGCATATTGAATGTTGAATCTTTACCAGGCTTTGGTATCAGTTTTATTACACCTTGTTTCATTATTTCCATCAACTTTTTTTAATTAATGCAATCCAGTGTCGCTTGGAACAACAAATATTTGATGTGTTTCCAAAAACATTTATAGAAGTTGTTTGTTAACCCATCTGGACCTAGAGAGCGGGCATTTGCCATCTTCTTAACAGCTCCATCAAATTCTTCCATAGTATCACAAACTTCTTTAAAGATATTCTTAATCAACACTTAATTTTGTCCAAAAAAACTTTTTGCACTGAATATGAGGACTTATACAGAACATTTAAAGATTTCTCTTGTTATTGTTTTATGGTCTGTACATTCCTCTCTATTCACTAACAGATTATCTTTTAAATTATATTCTTGTCTGTGTTTTTCTTAATTGCACATTTCATGCCCAAAGCACAGTACCTGCTTCACATCTGATACTTCTAGGTTCTTCCATGACTTCTTTTCTTCCTCTCCTTCCTCCTCAACCTACCAGATCCCTCTCCATGTTATGCGATCTTGTTTTTACATTATTGTAGTAGCAGTAATATTAGTAGTAGTAATAGTAGTAGTAGTTTTATTACCACCACTAGATGTCAGTACTGTAACACTAAAGATGACTGAATAGACTCCATCACAGAGCTGGAGAGGGTAAGGGAGGAGAGAAGATGAGGCTAAAGGCTGCTAATAAATGGAAGGGAAGATCACAGTTTGAGTTCTTCTCAGTTCTTTGGGTCCAACTGATCAGCCAATAATAATGCCTGTAAAACTGCATGCAGAACACAGTGCAGTTACTGAAAATCAGTAGTTAGTTTCAGTGTAACTTCAGTATTTTATAAAGTCTTTGTGGGAGCAAAGACTTTATTTGTACTGATTGTGTTGGAATCCTGGTAACACATGCTTATAGCTCTCATCGTCTTTAAGGTATAAGATGAACCATGTTCTCCTAAACCAGACATGGCGTCAGTTGGCTATTTCTGACTTATTAAAACAGAAATGTTTTGAACACTGAAAGAACTTAACCAGTCCAGAATGGGGAGGGGGAGTGCAATGATATGAGTTTAGGAAAAACAAAAACGTCTGGCATGATATAGAAAAGTATAGAATACGCCACTGGTCACATACCCCACATCTGAGCAGAAGGTAATGTCTTGATCTTAGGCCATGGACTGAACAAGATGTAGCAGAGGCCATCAGCAAAGCCAAGAACCTGGCCCAGTTTGAAGGGATACAGTTTGTGACATAATGTGACACATCCCACAATGTCTGATAATCCAGCATCTGAAGCACAACTTCCACAAAGTTCGGTGGAGTAGAGGTGAACCTAAGAATGGCCAGTCCAATCTGGACAGATGCAGACAATGCCAAGTACAGAACGCTGCCTACAAGTAAAAGTTTCCTACAAAAATGAACATCAAATCACAAGCCTGTTTCAAAATGCAAACGAAACATGCAGCACATTTCTGGCTCATGGCTCACCACTGTGTTTGATGTGCACAGTCTGCAACGTGGAACCATGGGTGCAACACCCTTGTCAGCATGAGGTAAATTAAAAAGTACATTTCTTGAGTAGATTGTGCCCTAAGCTCTCCAAACAGGTTGAGAGGTCCTGTGTCACATGGAAAACAGCTCCACTGAAAGACATTCTGATACATGCTGAACATGCAGGAGACCTTAAACATCAGAAGGATTCACAACGCACACGATTACACACACATGTACACACACAAATGCAAAACACTCACATACTATTTGCAATGAAGACATGCTTGCTGATTATACAGATTATAACCAGAGTAGTTTAACAACACTCTTGCTAGTGGAATTGTTGGAACGGGCTGTTGCACCTATGAGAGAAGAAATTAATTAATACATTAAGTTTATGCTGCATTTACTGGATATTAACAAATGCGGCTGTCTCCACCTCACTGTCAAAAGATCAAGCTGAACTGTTTTCAGGCAATTTTGGATTGATTGAAGGGATCCAGAAGTAATGTACAGTCAGCACAGTAATGTATACATGAAATATTTGGTAGTTACAGTCCCAGTAGTTACAACTGTTGAATATGACTCGGCCATGAATTCAGTCCCTTAACTGAACTCAAGGTTTCTTCAGATATAAGTGTGCACATGTCTGAAATATCAGACATATCATAATATGTCTATATTAATCAGAATATGGGCTTGTTACAAGTATAACATGCGGCTCTTAAAGGGAGCCACACACAACTATAAACCATGCTTGAATCAATATTCAATTTTTATATATTTTAAATATCCTATTTTTCAATCCCTATAACAATCACGTGATGACTCTCCAGTTCAATCACCTATATTTCCTGTTAAAATTAGTTAATTAATTGGTGATGCTGGCTAGCTTAAAACAAAAAATCTTCACAACTTAATATTATTTTGATTTTCCATTAAACTAACTGACAACATGCGAGGGAGGAACCCACATTTTAAAGTGAAATTTATGTTTTTTCAACATGAGACTTTTTAAACGGGAGGGGAGCGGCGTATCACAGTGAAAGAAGTACAGATCCGGTGCTTAAAACTATTTTTTCACAAATAAAAAACATATTTGGGTAGTTTTTATGTTTTTTTTACTTGCACAAGTTGAAGCAACATGCATCTGCAAAATGATTCAAGATTGAAGAAGTTTAAACAGCAGTGCATCTCCCTAAAAGCGAGGGAAACTACGTAACACAGCGAAACACTTTTTTGAGTGAAATTAGTTTTTTCAAAATAAGACAATATGCATCTGCAAGGAAAAGCGTTTAAGTGTAATGACTGTCATACACCACTAGAGGACTGTAGCGTGCGCATCACGTTTTTAAAATCAATATTATTGAACAAATAATAAGTATACAAACAAATAAAGAATGAATGAAGTAAACAAAGAAATTACGCTTATATAAACAACCAGGGGAATAAATTATACAAACACATGCAAGAATTCACATATATGAACTGCTTTAAGAGCCTTATTGTTAGTAGAGTCCGACACTGGTCATTTGTAAAGGTCCACATCCTTGAGAAAATAAAAAAAATACAGTGTGTTGCCAAAAGAATCAGTAAATGTTTTATAAAAGAGCATTTATCGTCCTTCTTGGGGATTCTGAAAAAGTAAAGTAAAGCATTTTCCCATCGTAAGGAGAAATTCTTTAAAATACGGTTGCTGACAAATCTGCTAAACTCCAGAACCTGTGTTACAGTTTCTAGATGGTCTCCACAGAAGCTGCAACATTTATATCTCTTTTAGTGCTTGACAGGGTAAATTGCATGCAGAAGCTTAAATGACACTTCCTTCACTGAAATAAAATATTTATGGGGGATCATCCAGAATGTCTTCCAAGTAATATCTGGAATATAATTATTCCAATAAGATGTGACATATGGAGGAGAGACAATGGTTTTCTGAAACAAACTTCTTTTATTGCTGTTCCCAGGTTCCTGTGAGAAGCAGATTTCCCTACTGTTGACTGAGCTGCTGGGGGAATAACTGAGAAAAGAAGAGAACTGTCATTGAGAATTCTGAGGGACACACTGGGAAGTTTTCCCATAAAAAGTTAAAAAACATATCTTTACTAACTTTGTTGTTTAAATGTAAGGATATAGCAACATATGTCAATCTGGAAATCCCTTCATCTTTTGTAATCAACCCTCTGCCCTTCAGAGATAAGTCTCTTTGTAGCCATTGGTTGAGTTTATTTTGTAGTAAAGTTAGAGGAGCATCTCATTTTTGGTCTTTGGAGATTAAAAGTTCTAAGTATGAAACTTCTTGTTTAACAGGGATGTTGCAAATAACTTTTGCAGAGCAGCTGTTAACTGCTAGCAGTTCACATTTATTTAGATTTAGGCATAAACCAGAAGCCTCAGAAAAATCACTAATTACACGTAAGGTAATAGGCATCTGGTTTGCGTTCCTTAAGGAGATTGAGCTATTTATCAGCTATGGCGATTCTTTGAATAGCACTATTAAAGATAGGAGATGAAAGGATTTGTGCACAAAGTAAGAATACGTATGGTGAAATGGGACATCCTTGACTGATACCAAGTTTCAGGTTAAATCTGGAGGTGGAGCCATTCGACCATTTAATAGAAAAATTACCATTAGAGTAAAAAGTCTTTACGGTCTTTAAGGGTCCAAAGCCAAATTTTTCCAAGGAACGGAAGATAAATTGATGTTCAATTGTATCAAAGGCCTCATAAAAGTCCAAGAAGAGAATGTAGCTGTCATCGGGTATGAAATTGGAGTAATCAAGTAGATCCAAAACAAGTCTAATATTATTAGAGATATCTTCTGTATATATTCCAATAGTAGCCCCGGCGTTTATTTAAATTATTTTCCTTTGAAATGAGACCGGCAGTTGTGGGAGACGGGCTATTATTCACCTCACAGTCAGAATGGTGATGGTATTTACGATCACAAAATGTAGGCAAAAACACTGGATGAACATTTCAGGATTTAATGACATTATCAGTACAGCAGTACGGTATTATTAAAGCAGTATACAGTATGACCGTAAGCATGAAAAACCAGTATGGTAGATGTCTACTGAACTTTCTTGTGAATGATGCTACCAGCACAGGCCTGCACCAATCCGAATTTCACACAAAAGAGCTCATCAGCCGGACAAGTCCTCTGCGGAATGTAAGGAAATGCAATAAGCTCCAAACTCAAGCATATATGTATACATAACGAAGTAATGATTGCTTCATTATTTCCGAGTTCTTCTTCATCAAATGACCATTTCTTTCCCATCGCTCACACTACATCACCCTGTGGGTTATGATTGACGTGGAGACGAAAGGACAAAATGTACAAAGAAATTTCATTTAGACCTTCTCCCTCCCTCGCTATCATCCGACAACAAAACATTTTTGATAAGAAAAGATACTTACAGTATGATTCACTGCAGGAGGGTGGAACCCAGGTGAGACAAAAAGAGGATTAACGTACGTAAAATGTGGTGTGTCGTTGGAGATCGGTGTTTACTACAGACCAGCGTTTATTGGAGACCGCCGTCTATTTGTCATGACATCTCTTCAAACCCAGTGTTTATTAGAAACAGGTGTCAATAAGAGACGGGCCACTAATATAAGATATAAAATATATCTGTTTTTCATTAAACCAGATTGTGTCTCATTAATAACAGTATCTAAGACCTCTTACACAGTCATTACGTGCATGACACTGTAATAACATAACAGTACAGTACACTCTGTAGTGAAATTTTACCTTTAGTGACACAGAGTACAAAACTTTACATAACTTTTTTAATTTTCAAAGGGAAATATTTTCTGCCCTTGCGAGGGTGAGCAAAAAGAGGTTGTGCGTTTAACAAAGAAAATGGCACTTTTTATATAACTTTTTTTGTCAGGAGAAACTTTTTTTTCACTTAAATTTTCACTTATTAATTTTGGTTTATTTCACATATTTAACACAAAGGGCGTGGTTTCTCTGTTTTCACTTTCTCCTATTGGTCAAAACCAGTGCGCTCATCTCATTGGTGCATGACAGACCTGACGTAGTTCCGCCACAGAAGGAAAAAACAACCATCGTGATGCTAAGCTAGGATGAGAGGGCCGTTTGTGGGAGTGTTGTGAGGGCTTCGGATTTTTTCTCCCCTTCATCCGATATGGCGGAACCAGGGAGGACGTTTTCGTCGTTCTTTTCCGTGAAGGTTATGAAAACGGTTGGAGGGTGACAGTAAGCAGGCGGGCGTCACATGACCGGCGAAGAGGCTAGCTGCTCGATTCCAATATGGTGGTCGGCTCGGTGGACGTACGCTGCTTGCTGACGATAGCGCTGCTGTGCGGATTCGGGCTGGTGGGGAGCGGCCAGCGACTTGTCGGCCTTCGGTTGGAGGATGACGGGGAGCGTGTGTGCATGCGCGGGCGCGTGCTTGTCGCTGCGCGCGGCTCCACCTTCACGCTGAGGCTGTTCGGCTCCGACCTGCTCGGTAACACGACTTGGCCGCAGGTCGCGTTCGCCGGAGCTCCCGAGTACGGGGCTCAGAACAAGGAGGAGGCTGCAGGTGCAGGGGAGGATCCGTGCGGGCAGGAGAGCTTGAGGAACACCTCCGCTTTCCGCGTGCGGGGCGAGTTTCGCGCGGAAGATGATAACAGCGGAGTGGTTGAGGTGATTGTGGATGAAGGGGGCGAGGAGAGTTCGGTTCTCTACCGCCTGTGCGTGTACAACGGCCGAGCGTGGGAGTCGCTAGGGCCGGACCGGCTGCGAGTGGAGGAGGGAGCCGAGAGGATCCCGACATGGAGCTTGGCCGTCATCATCATCGCTCTCGTCTTCATGTGCGCGCTGATACGGTGCCTGAACCTCAGTCTGCTCTGGCTCGACCCCCTGGAGCTCTACGTGCTGCACAGCTGCGGTTCTGAAGACGAGAGGCGCGCGGCGAAGCGCCTCGAACCGATTCGCCGGAGAGGGAACTTCCTCGTCTGCTCGCTCCTCTTCCTCTGCGCACTGGGTCACTCCGCGCTCGGTGTGCTCCTCTACCGGGCCTTCGGCTCCATCGTGCCCGCAGTGTTCACGTGTGGCGCTCTCCTGTTCCTCCTAGCCGAGTTGCTGCCCCACATCATCAGCTCGGGCTACGGCTTCCACCTCGCGCCCAGCTTGATCTGGCTGGGCCAGGTGTGCTTGATCCTCACATGCCCGCTGTCCTGTCCGCTCGGCCTGCTTCTCGACTTGGCGCTGCGGCGCGACGTGAGCACGTGCGGCGTGCGCGAGAAAGTCATGGAGATGGTCCGCTCTAACGTCAACGACCCGTACAGCGAGTTCGTCAAGGAGGAGTTCCGCAGGGGCACGCTGAGGAGCAAGACGGTGGAAGACATCTTGACCCCCCTGAAGGACTGCTTCATGCTGCCCTCCACCGCCGTGCTGGACTTCGGCACCATGTCTGAGATCATGCAGAGTGGCTACACGCGTGTGCCCGTGTACGAGGAGGAGAGGTCCAACATCGTGGAGATCCTGTACGTGAAGGACCTTGCCTTGGTCGACCCCGAAGACCGCACGCCCATGACCACCATCACCAAGTTCTACAACCACCCACTGCATTTTGTCTTCAATGACACCAAATTAGATGCCATGCTTGAGGAGTTCAAGAAAGGTGATTGTGTTTTATTATTTTATGAAGAAAGTCTTGTGTTCTGTTGTCTATTGTCAAGTTTTTTCTTTTCTCAGGAAACTCTCACCTGGCCATAGTCCAGAGGGTCAACAATGAGGGAGAAGGAGACCCTTTCTATGAGGTGCTGGGACTCGTCACGCTGGAGGACGTTATTGAGGAGATCATCAAGTCGGAGATCCTGGATGAGTCAGATGGTTACAGTGAGTAGAGCATGAGCATATGTCACAGAAACCCACAGCACACCCACCCAACGTCCTCAAATATCGCTAAGGTTTGCTCCTCAGACATGCTGGATCATTGGTCTAGTCCAGGGGTCGGTGACCTTTACTATCAAAAGAGCAATTTTGCCTCCTCTTCAACTAAAGTTAGATCAGCCAGAGCCGCAAAACATAAAACAGCTTCTAAACCTCTGAAAGGTTAAATCTCTTCTTTAATTTTACGTATTAAAACAGCTGAATGTGACAAACATTCAGCTGTGTGCATGTGTAGCCCGATGTTTTTTTGGAAAACATTACATTTTTGTTGTTTGCAAATTTCTCGCCACATATCAAACACACAGATAAGCAGCACATTTGTCAGTGAAGGCAATAGATTCTGTCTGTGTAGAAAGAAACTCTATTTTCTTCAGGCCAAGATAATAGTATAACAAAATAAACAATATTTAAAAAGTTTATTAATAAGTCCTTTCTTTTGTCAAGGCTGAACAGAGCCACAATAAGAAGGCTGAAGAGCCCTGGGTTGCCGACCCCTAGTCTAGTGGCACTTGTTTACCTGCAATGGTATAAAGCCAGTATAAAACTAGAACATCCTAGAAACTCTGCCAATGTTTTGCAAGTCACTGACATTGGTAATTATTTACAGTTACTAGTTACTCTTTTAAAAAGTAATTAAATGACTGATTATTGCACAACTTGGTAAAGTAACTAGGCAAAAGAACATTTGCATTTCTCCTGAATGTCAGGTTTTAGCCAAATAAAGATAAAACAAAGTAAAGAAGGGCAGTAATTCTGCTGCTGTATGTCTTACGAGTTTTTAAGTCCCTTGTACTTGGGTTCCTGCACTAATTGCAGCTCTACTTGCACTTTCAAACTTTAATGTGTGAATAATTCAACAGCTATGTGGTAACAATGACAGGGGCTTCATAACCCAACTCGGCTGCAGAATGAGGGATTTGCACTCCCAGGCTTAAAAGCCCTGTTTGGAGATGCTTCATATTTTGGTCAGTAATCAGTAAAACTGTTGAACCCTGACAAAAATTTGTAAACTACAGTTACCCCACAATTTCAGTAGTGTACATTATCTGCAAAAATAGATATTCAAATGGTTATAAGGGATAATAAAACTTGAATTGTTACCAATGTGTTACATTGTGCGCTATCGCCTAAAGTTAAAATTACAGGAAGCAAACCAAGGTATGATGATAATGACTTCATTCACATCCTTTCCTACCTTTTTAATTTGACTTTGTGCACTGCTGTGCTTCTGCACATAGTGAATATGAAAGTAAAGCGTCCTGTTGCATCATTGGAGATTCCTCTGGAGCCACGCACAGCACAAGAGGAATTCTCCCTCTTTAAGTTGCCAGAAGGCGAGCCGAAGATCCGCACGTCTCCTCAGCTCTTGCTGGCTACTCACCGCTTCCTTTCCAGAGGTTTGTCATTATCAAAAATCAGTGTCTGTTTTAGTGCTTTAGTTATGGGTGATATACTATATACAATAATGCACTGATTGAGTTGATTCTGTTATAATATTAAATTAATACATTAACAGTATTCCTGCCAAAAGCAGGTAACTTAAAGATGGATTGATGTTGGTGTAATGGTTTGTACTTGTGTGGAGACAATGGACACATCCACCTAAAATTTACAAAACACGAGGTTTGACCTGGGTGCACAAACCTAAAAAAAACTGTTAAAAACTGTATGCTGGAAGGTTGCACCAACAAACAAAGCCTTACAACTTTTTTAATGTCATGTTTAGTAGTAGGCAGTTTAAGATCTTCAGTAGTCCTACCAGATGTGTTTTATTACGTGCTTATGACCACAGTTGATACTTCAGACATTTGCTTTTTTCTTACCGTCCCCTAAAAAACAGAAGCATATACTTCAGGTTATGAATATTTGTCCTGAGTACACTATAGTAGTATTCCACAACTGTAACACAGTGCAGTTTTTGGAACTAGTCTTTACTATCAATGATTTATTACTACACTCTTCTCCTTGCTGTCCACTCTTGCAGAGGTGGAGCATTTTAATCCACAGCGGGTTTCAGAAAAAGTCTTATTTCATCTCTTACGGCACCCAAGTGTCAACCAAGAAGTGAAATTTGACCAGAGCAACCGTCTGAGTCCTGATCACTACCTCTACACGCGGAACCACCCTGTGGATTACTTCATTTTGCTACTGCAGGTGAGCTTGCTAGGTCTCATGCCACAAGTTCTGTCTGAACTGACTTCATAGTGTCCTGGTGCACTATTAGAGCATCTATCATTCTGTTGGAATGTCATAGTTTGCATATGATTCACTGTAAATCTCAAAGCAAAGCAAATTACAGGATACAGAGGAGCCCTTCTTTGTCTGTACCCAAATATAGTGGGGCAAAAAAAAAATTGTCAGCCACAGATTCTGCAAGTTGTCCCACTTAAAAAGATGAGAGTCTGTAGTGTTCATCATAGGTTTACTTCAACTGTGAGAGACCAGTCACAGACAATTGGCAAATACTTTTTTGCATACATTTTTTACAAATGATTACAAATTTAGCTTTTCATTGTTAAATTGTACCAACATATCACTCTGGTAGTGTCTGCAAGAAGGTGTTTTGCTGGACCTCTCAAGTTGTTAATTTACCAGCACAACGTGATGAAATGCAGCAGTTGTCCGATGTCTGTAACTGTTTGGGTATAGGGGTAGTGGTTCTCAGTTCCGGATAATGTAAATGTTGGTGTATGGAGCTGAATTATTGTGTTAGAAACCTAACAAAATAAGAAAATGCATTTGAACCATGTACTGTGGTATGACTTATCAAATGGTCTTGAGGTGAGTCAGGTATGCCAAAGCAGGAAAATGCATGGAAGTGCCATATCTGCAATGACTAAAGCTGCAAGATCAATCTTAAAGAGTATGTATAAAGACTGTCTCACAAAAATTTCACATTAATCGCTTGACATTTGTGGGTGATTTCTTGATGGCAACCTTTTTAAAGCAACAATTTATTTATTTATTCTTTATTACAATGTCAAATTATATTTCAAACCAACCAGAATAAATGTGCCCATTTGTCTGTGTTTTGTATGTAAATAGGGGCGTGTGGAGGTAGAGATTGGAAAAGAGGGCTTGAAGTTTGAGAATGGTGCCTTCACCTACTATGGCGTGTCTGCACTGACAGCACCTTCCTCTGGTAGGTAACGCATGGAAAGGTGAACCATCTTGTTAATTATTTTAAACAATTTCTCATGTTTCCTTTCATGCAAAGCTGAATCGGCAATTATAAAAGACTACATCGTCATTTGAAAACTTTAGCGCTCAGCAACCTCTGCCAAATAATTTTAATATGTGGGTAATCTGTTTCTCTCTGTGTACCCACAGTGCATCAGTCCCCAGTCTCCACACAACATCGTTCCCCGAGAGACCCCTTTGAGCTGGGAGATGCCACCAGCCCGTCCAGCTACTGTCCAGATTACACAGTCCGAGCCCTTACTGACCTGCAGCTAATCAAGGTAAGCAGAGAGCAAACGATCTCAAGAGATTTTTTCTCTTCTCTGTTCATATCTTCATCATATCTTCATGTTCAACTTTTCCTGCATCTTTTAGACATTGAAAGAAATTGCCAATGACAAAGACGACAGGTGCGATTTGTAATCACTTTTAGCTTATTTGCCGGTTATTTACTTTTCTAGTCATGGACTAGCGTTAGCTCAAATGCCCACCCACACCCGATGACCTCAGAGGTCCCCGGGCCCAGAACCAGGAAAAAGTTTTGCAGTGGAAAAGCACGGCACTGGTTCCAAAATTGCGAACCTTCCCGGAAGAGCTCCGGCACCAGTGCAGTGGAAAAGCACCATGCGTTTATCATAAGACTGTTATACCAGTTGAAGAGATCCTGAAAGCAGCAACCAATGTTCTAGATGGTTATACTATCTGAATTATTAGTGATTCGTGATTTCCGATCATTGTGAACACAAAACTGCACACAGTCACCACAACAAAATTTGTCCTCCTCATTTAACCCATCACACGCGCACACGTGGAGCAGCGGGCAGCAGTGAAGTGGGGACGGTACCTTGTTCAAGGGTTCCTCAGTGGTGCCCAGGCTGGGACTTGAACCTGCAACCTTCATACAAATCATACAATGTGATTTCCTGGATTTTTTTTTACATTCTGTCTCTCACAGTTGAAGTGAAACTATGATGGGTACAAATAGTAGAAACTCCAATGTTGTCTACTTTTTATAGTTCTTGTCCTGGTTCCCAGTATAGTTTCTGCTACTACTGCTGTATAAATCATGAGGAGTAGTTACTAATGGAAGTACAGACTTGTTCTGTGTCTGTGGCTCCATCATCAGAACTCATTGTTCTTCTCATTGTTCTTCTCATCTCTCTCAGGTAACCCGCTTGCAGTATCTTAATGCCTTGATGGCGTCCCGGGTAGCACAGAGCCCTGATCCACCGGAGATTAAGATCCTGCCCAACAGCCAGACTAAACTCCTGAACGAAAAGAACACTACCCAAGGTACAGAGCTGTGACTGAGGGCATGGACCCACCCAACAACCTTTTGGTAATGGACATTTAGTGCAAGTAGCACACACTTATTACAGCGGGTAGTTTAAAATGTCCGTAGTCCTATTTTGATATGTTGGCTAATTGTACTACAATGAATATAGTTCATCATATATTATTTTTTTCAAACTAAGCCTGTTTCTCTTTTCTCTTTTGTCTTTCTTTTCTTTTCTCCCTCATGGCATCCCTAGACTTTGCTCTTCACTTTTCATTCTTTGATGAAATTGAAAACTACTGTTAGTGTATTTGCATGAGGTAAATGCAAGTTCAGTCCTAAGCATGATTATCTGTGAAGCATCTGTTAAATTAACTTGTCTCCATCTAACTAAACTTAATTGCATCATTAATATAAATAATCGGGTAAGTATTCATTTAAATGCCCCTCTAACTGGCTCACTGGAGATGTTTGATTCCTGTGTTTTTGCTTTTGAAGACTTTGTCACTTTTTGTGTGTTATCCTTTTCCTCTTCTGCCAGTAGATATATTTCCACTTCACTACCCTTGACCCTTGTGTTCTTTTAAAGCAGGGGCCAAGCACTAAAGGAATTTTTATCATTGTATTTGTTGGTTTATCTTTTTTTGTTCAGACAAATTGAATAGTAAAAAAAGTTTGGCAGGTTGATGTAGCTAGTGGTACTCGAGACCAGGAGTCACCGGCCGTTTTGAAACCGAGAGCTACTTCACAGGTACTGAGCCGTACGAAGGGCGACCAGTTTGATACACACTTCTTAAATAAAAAATTTGCTCAATTTACCTTTAGTTATATACAGGTCCTTCTCAAAAAATTAGCATATTGTGATAAAGTTCATTATTTTCTGCAATGTACTGATAAACA
>JBBIGC010000036.1:10521327-10534059 GCA_037576955.1 Lepidarchus adonis
TTAACGGTTTGTGATTTGTAAGTCATGAATTATATTTGTGAATCTTGTAATTTTATTTGTAAGTCATGAATTATATTTGTGAATATTGTAATTATATTTGTGTGAATTGACACTAAACTATCTCCATATATATGTACATACATACATCATGCACGCCATTAAAGCGAACATGGTAAATGAAATATTTAAGCTCGCACGCATGTGAATGAGGAACATTTCAAATTGATTTTCCTTTGAGCTCTGGGGCCATTTTACAAGATAAACTATTCAATACATGAACAATTAGAAATTACACAATGTTTTTATGATCTTACTAAGAAGCCATCATGCTGTTGAACCAGGTCATCGGAGCCATGTCAGTGTCACAAAGATAAATAAATAATTTTTCATATAGAGCCCTTATTGCGATTTGAGTGTTGTCAACTGCGCGGATTACGTTTGGGAAAGCGGACATTGCTGCAAATTGCCTTTTGATGTACAATTAAACACAATTACATTATTCTTGTATTTTGTAAATAAGCTTAAGAACAAATTAACAATTTGATTGTTAATTATAACATTTGCAAGCGTCCCCAGGGACGTCAGTACCGGTATTTGTCCCGGGATTGTGAGGTTCCGTCGGGTTGGTCTCTCCAACATTGGACCTATGTTCAGCACGTTGCTCCAGCAGAGGTTAACAGTGTAGAATAAGTGAGGATTTGAGTCGTATTATATATTTTGCTTAAATATTTATTCACCATTAGAAATGTGACTGAATAAGTGAAATTAATTAATTTCTCATTAGCACAAGGAATTGCTCACCCTTGCATTTTTTGCTCCAAAATGTTTGCATGCATATGGTCAGAGTTTGCATACATATACACACATTCTACCATCAAGTTTGTGTCTATAGTTCACAACGTTTGCGTAGAAAGAGGCGTACACACCTTTTAGGTCCCATTTTCTGTGCGTACACACTGGTTATAAATGAGATCCCTGGTTTTTGTCTACGTTCCCTCTGGCAAACTTCAGTCTGGCCTTGATGTTTCTCTTGGAGAACAAATGTTTCCTCCTTACACACCTCCCATACAAGTTAAAGTTGTACAGTCTCTATCTGATTGTAAAGGCCTATACTTTCATATCAACAGGAGCAAGAGCCTACTGTAGGTTCCATGATGAAACTTAAGGGTTTTTGGAGACTTCTTTTAGCATCTTGTGGCCTGCCCTTGTGGTGAACTTGTTGGAATGCGCAGACCTGGACATGTTACCAGTTTTTATAGAAGTCCTGCACTTGTAGACTATTTTCCAGAGTGGAATGGCTGAATGCAAATTCATTTAAGATCTTTTTAAATCCCTTACCAGACTTATAAGCTGCTACAATCTTCTTTCTGATGGTCTAAATATGAGGTTTAAATAGGGCAAACCTTCTAACAACCTTAGTAACACTGTTCTAATCATGTTTACCTAATTGGGAATAAAGGTGGAGGTGTCCTAAACAATTCCTCACCAGAAATACCATTTTTGTATCATTATAATTTACAGAAGATTGTACCAGTATTGTTAAAATTGATATAATATTAATATGTCCAAGAATGTTACACAAACAGGCTTTCATAGTAGGGTTGTGACCAAATATCAATATGGCGATTATATCTTTGTCCTTGGTCATGCAATACGATAATCGATATGCCAACAGCAACATCCAATTTTAAATTAATAAACATTCGCTGACAATTTGACTCACTGGTGTTGTCACTTCTTCTCTCCTCTGGGTGGCGCTGCTTGACTGAATGCAGGAGAGTTGGGTAAAAGCTGAAGAACATCCCAACTAGCTAGCCAACTGAACGATCCAGCCACATTTAAATTTTTTAGAACATTAACGGAACAGAGAGTAGATTATTTTGTTATGGCTGTATCTCTGTGTGTCTTTTTCCTGCACATTAATACCGATGGATGACACTACAAGCGAACCATCAACATGAGTAAACACACCTCACTGGAGAGCTTCTTTACAAAGGTGGAAAGACTGTTCTCAACAAAAATATGGCGTGAAATGCTCCATAATTTGTCTGGTAAACACACGGTTAAACTAGCTGGCTCTAGCAGAAGGCATGTTTCATGGGGAGCAATGCATTATGAACTATGTAGTGTCTAAAGTGTGGGAAAATACGGGAGTTGTAGTTCGGTTGGTAGCAGGATGTTAGCGCAACTTGCCAAGTGACAAAGGGAAACAGAAGTGAAGCCCTGAAACCAAAGTAGCTGTTTCTCTGTTTCCTCTCTGACCGCACAAATCTGGTAAAGTTTACAATATCATTGTTGTTACTTATGTAAATTAATTTGTGATATAACGATATGTCAATGTCATGTAATATATCGATTATCGCAGAATCGTGGCATTGTAATAGTATCGTGGGCCACGTATTGTGTATCATATCATGAGATTCCCACAGCTATTTCACAAATTATTTCACCCTAACTTTTTAAACATCACTGTAGGTAGAGTGGTCATAAATTTGGTCTGTTTTATTAATTATGTATGTTATTTATGTATTTTAAAATTCTGAAGTAGCTGACTTGCAGTTTGAATAATAACTCATTTATGTGCCAGTCATTGCAAATCTGTGTTCAGTAGTCTAATGAAGTCTCCATGAAGGACTCATATCCCAAGTTTATGCAATGCAGTATTTTTGTAATGCTCCTTGTGTCAGTTTATTTATTTATTTTTATTTTTATTTTTTTACTTGAAGCATAATTTTCCTGCCCGACATCCAGTATTTTGGTATTGGGATCGTTTTAAACCCTTCATTCACTGAATCAGCACAATAACACAATTAATTGAGGTAGTGAAAATTTTAGCCGATATCCTTGACATACCTACAAAATTTACAAAACACCACAGTTAAGTGTGTTTAGTTTCCTAGCATGCAAAATGCCTCTCATCACCTCCTCCATGCATGTGTGCTCTTTTCCATGGCATTATTTTTGGACTGTTGAGTGAAAATACTTTCTACAAAAAAAACTTGTGAATCAGAGAATCAGAATGTATCTTTAGTAGCCTATCACAGGTGAACTGATTTGTGACTTTTTATATACACTGACTGGACAATCTGCCCCAGGACATTGGGTCATTCCCTATGTCATACCCTGGTTTGTTTCTAATTTATAAAGTAATACTAAATGCTACATTACATAAATTTGGTGTATATCAAAATTTGAAGAATTGTCTAAATCATTGCTTAATTACTAATATATAAAAACGAGACCTAGGAATATGATTGTTAAGGGTGGTGGGCAGCAGCTTACAGTTAACTGATGAGTTGGATCAGGTGTTTGAGCAGAAAAATCCCCAAATTATCCTGGATATCAGCCCGCCAGGGGAGCTGGAGGGTTGCACTCCTTATAAAAGAGCAAAACGTATCAGTTTACTAACTTTTTAATGGGTTTATTGGTTATATGCAGCATCTATTGTGCTTATTTGTGTGGCTCATAAATATTCGTTAGCTTTTGCACCTTTTCTTGCTGAATTTTAACATGAAGAAATTCACTTAGGAAAGAAAATGATCTTTCTGAAGTCCTGATGAACTCAACCTTTGTGAATTTAACAGTGGCTCTGTGGACCTTGTACTTCATATACATAAATTGATTATTCAGTTGGAAATCAATGCTAATGTCCTGCTATATCTGTTGTCAAGTATGGTCCAATAGTGTGTTTTGAGATCTTGGCCAAGAAAATGGTCAGTTGGTCAGTTCAGTTCAATATTTGTTTAGAATAAGAGGGCTTAGAAAATGTGTTCCTTGATCTTTGGACTCTAAGGGGTGGAAATTCACTGCTGTATCTCCTTGGCCATTGTAGCAGGTAATATTTTATTGCCCATAATTTGTTGCTTTAAAAGAAGTACTGGTAAGTAAACATGCTGGTCATGAAATTTTATGGCCGATTTCTTTTTTTTTACTTTTTCCTGACCATCAAATATTTGTATATTTTCGCAAAAGCTCACATTGTGTGGACCTGAAACACATCACATTTCCACTGCTTATCAAGGTTTTAATAGTTTTGCAGTTTTCTTTAGTTTTTATTTTTATTTAGTTTTGACTTCAGATTTTCAATTCTATTTAAAATTTAGTTAGTTTATCATTTGTTTGCTAGTTTCAAACGAATGATGTTTGCTAGAACAAAGCACATTTTCTCTATGTTCAGTTCATTTAAGTTCGTTTTGTGAATTCTCATTAATTTCAGTTAGTTATTCTTTTTTTGCAAAGTCACATTTTAATTTTTATTTCAGTTAACAAAATAGTTTTTTACTTTTAGTTTTTGTTACAGTCAAATGTAGAGTCAAGCCCCATTCACTCACTCCCCGTTATCTCGCCATGCAGGACAGACAGGCCATATTTAGGGCCTGGACCAATAGGGGCGAGCTAACAACGTGTGACTGTACTTGTATTTTTCATCAAACAAAGTCAAGTATACTTTATCTGGGCAGCCGGTGATTTTCAAACCGTTTGGAAGATGTTTTGGCTTAGGCAATGGTTGGGGGTTGGTATCGTTAAGACTACTACTCTTGTCAGCACTGTTTATTGGTCTAGTATTTTTAATAGTATTTTTTAGATGGTATTTTTAAAAAGAATACTCAAATTAACAACCTTATTAGCATTGTTTTATTTAACAATTCACTATATTTACTATTATTTAGCAAATGTACATAAAATTTCACCAAAAAATCAACTTTTTAAACGAATACAAAATTGTTTTTGTTTGTTTTAACTCTTTCTAACGACTTCTCAGTCCACAAAGAGTTCACAATATCTCACAAAATAAAGCATGGCAGGCCGGCTGTACGGTACTTGTCATATATTTAAATACTAGATATGAAGTTATTCATCATGAACGTTTTTTTTGTTAGTTTAGATGTTATTTAAAGTTTAGATTTGTTTGCACACTCTCACTGAGCCCAGTTCACTCGGTTCAGTAAACAAATCACATACAGCCGTAAGCTGAACACAGATCTGTTGTATCTGGGTTCGCAGAATGACACATTTAAAACGACAGAACTGGTTAAATTCAGGGGTCACAGTAAATCCTTCAAGCCATTTGTTAAAGCATCTTGTTGGAGCTAAATAGTGCAAATCTTGTCTGCAGCACATCATACTTATCAGAGACAATGTTCCCACTCCGAGGTCACACTGTCTAAAAACAAGACACACACACACACACACACCAAAAATCTCACACACAGAATCTCACTCAAGCACATCAACATGCGTTAGTATGCGTCACATTACATGACACGCCCACTGACACGCCCATTTAATATAATCTTTCTTAAGTCTCAGGAAAAACACCAACAGGTACTCAGACCAGTCTGAGTCACCCCCTTTTTCTAATCTCTCTCTCTCAGAGAAATTTATGCTTTCCTTAACTATAAACTGTTATTTTCTCTCTGTCTAATAAAACACTTTAAAAACATTGGACATCTGACCTCTTCCTGAAAGGATTCGACACGATGACTGAGATTACATTCCTCCAGATCAGACTGTGACCCCTGCATCTCTGTGGCTGTGTATGTGAGAGCTGCACTGTGCATCGCACGCAAGAGACGCTTTAGATGATTAAAAATGTTAAACCATGTAAATGATGCTGGTAAATAACACAAAACTTTATATTTATTATATTACATATTTTATCTGTTGCTGATTGTCTTACTTTTGGCCAAAAATAAGTAAGCATGTTTTTCCCCCCGTTTCTACAACTTAACCTCTTTATTAACAACTCAGTTTATCAAAAGCACATTTCAACATGGCAGCACATTTTATTGTATTATTCCCTTTGCTTTTAGTGTGGAAATCAGTGCAGTAACAATAAGTTAAGGTTGTTATTGAACCTTTTTGTTAAAAAATAGAGTGCAAGAAAAACAAGACATTTAATTTACATTCTGAACCATACCACCGTCATGGAGCAGCTGACGTAATACCTAGGTTTAAGCCAAGGCCAACATCGATGTAATGCTATAAATTACCTTCAGTACATTCACAGTAGATTATGTTGAACTTCATTCTTCCTTTTTTGTTTGTTTTATTTGAATTATTCATAGTGTAAATGTAATTTTGAAGAGTGAGTTTGTTTGTATATGGTCTGGAGGAGTCTGATAAAGGGTCGTCAGCATTTAGCAGTGCATGAAGTCCATTTGCACATTAAAAAGGACATTCATCACCAAGTGTCAGAGTTGCTACAGGCCAGCCAGCTCTCTGAGGAGAGTGGGAGGGAGGGAGAGAGAGAGAAACAGGGGGAGAGAGAGATTTACTGGGTTGAGCCTCTGGGCAGTGGTGTATGTCCTTGACTGTGTGTGGTAGAGACCCACCTGGTGTGACTGTGCACAATGCTCTCAGACTTTTTCTGCTTTTTAATTTTGGCACAGATTCAGATAGATGTGTGTATATATATGTGTGTGTGTGTGTGTGTGTATATGTGTATATATATATATATATATATATATATATATATATACCTTCTTCCTCTCTGCTCAGTCTTCTCTTCCCAGGGCAGCCATTTAAGCCACACTCGTCCATCTTGGTGGGCGTTTCTCATACACACACACAGAAAGAGAACAGGAGAGAGGGAGGTTGGACTGTGCTCATTTTGTTTGTGGAGGTTAGAGCCAGGACATGATGGGAATGGGCCCGGGGACAGAAGGGACCTCAGCATGAGCAAGCGAAAGTGGGCCGCTCCCCATTCTGAGCGAGAGTCCTGAGGCGCAAGGATGCATGCCCTTCTCTCTCTCTCTCTCTCTCTCTCTCTCTCTCTCTCTCTCGCTTGCTCACGCGCTCGTTCGTCAGCATGGGACACGCTCATCCCCCTGCTTAGTTCAGTTCAGGCTGCAACACTCCAGTGAGACTGCATCTCTGACACACACCACTGGACTAAGATGAAAGGGTATTTAAGTGCGAGTGAAACCAGAATAAGGTAAGGGAATTTACTAGTGTACTGATATCAAAGCTGCCTCTATGCAAATTCTCAGTCTAATTCTGCTTATTTTATTTTCAAGCAGCAGACCTAGGCTTAGAGAGTCCTCCTACTTGAATGAAGAATGTTTGGTCATCGCTTGTGTCTAGGACAGGGTCAAATTTAAATCATGGTTGAAGGACATCCAGATCCTTCTTCTGTATACATTGCTGACTGCCACAGTCTTGATTTGTTTTGATGTTCTCGTCCTGCAAAGTGTTAATGCTTCTTACTCTGTGTGAACATGTTTGCAGATTGTTGTCCTGGCTTTACATGATCATTTGATCCAGGGCCAATGTAATCAGATTGATGAGGTTGTATGATGCTTAATCAATATACTGCAACGCACGGCTTACTCAGCACTTATGGAGTCAGCAACTATGGGTGCCCGTGGCTGGTACTGGACATTCTGTTTGATAGCAACTTTTACTTACCTTAATGCAGTCCTGTGTTCAGTCCTACTAGCCAGTCAACTGTTGTAGTACTAGCTGTAACTGGTGTGCGGCTTCTGTAAACTTTACATCTAAATTGGTTTAAAGGACTGGAGTTGGTATAGGACCACTGCTTACACATGAGCGTTAAGTCAGTGATAAAACAAGCTGCCTACTACATTGTGTTTATTAGTTAATACCAGCATCTCCTTTTTCCAATGTTTCTTGCTCTTTCATTTAAAATCTTATTTCTTCTTTGATGTTTCTTTATTACATACATTTTTGTTCATGCTGATTTCATATAACGTGCTATATAGGTAAGCTTGCCTTGCCCCCTCTCCATATAGTTTCCAAAACACACTCCATTCTAAAAATAAAAGGCTATGTTAGGTTTTATAGGAATATAATGTTGTATCTTTTGTTTGTATTTCTATAGCTCAGGCCCTGGAGAGAATGATGAGCCCTACTGGGCCTAGTCCTAACCCAAACGTCCCATCAGAGTACTGCTCCACTATACCCCCTATGCAGCAGGCTCGGGCAGCTGGCACCCTCAACTCCCCTCCACCCACGGTTATGGTGCCCGTTTCCGTCCTTAAGCATCCTGGCACAGACGGTATGGCCCGCACACCCATGGACCCACACACACTTTAATGTACGTTGAGTACAACGCTTTGAGTGAAAAGCTTTTGCATTTGGCTCTCAGCTAAGATTAGGATCCTTTGGATAAACTTGGTTTGCTGCCTGACATTCAGTTCTAAGATAAATAATGCAGGCTGTCTACTGTAGCTGTTAAAAATGGCCATGTAGACTCCAGATCCATGGTCACCAACCCTGGTCTTTCCTTTAGTGCCCATTACAATCTACCCCACTTACCATGTGCCACAAACATTTAAGGAAATAATTAATAAATATTCTTTTCCCAATTATCCAGTTGTCAGCCAATCATTCAAGACATTCTGGTACTTTTTTGTTTATTTTTTTTTGTAAATTTTTCAATGTATGCTGCATGGCTGGGAGAACATTTTTTAAAAAGGCCTGTTAAAAACGAATTGTGACAGGGCAATGAAATGCTAGAAAATTAAGAGGTACTAAAAAGAACATGCTGGGCTGGAGGATCATTTTGCACCTAAATAAATTAACTGGAAACGGATCAGTAAATTAATTGGATATTAAAAGAGCATCTTGGAGAGGCAGAGTCTTGCAGAAGTTTACCAGTCTGCAAAAACGACATACAAATTTTTGTTGATGATAATAATAATAGTTTAAATTTTTTATTTTTTTATCAAACCCATAGTCAATTTACAGAGGCAGCAGTTAGTCCGTAACATCTACATTACATAAAATCATAAAAATATTTGGAGAATTCTCTGTGCACAAGCCTGAAAATGAATATTGGAAGCCCTCAGATGGCACTGCATTTGAAAAAGGCATGATTCTCTTATGGAAACCAGTGCTTGTGAACACAGTTCAGTATGGTATTAATAAATGCAGTTTAAAGCTCTATCTTGCAATAACTATATGTGAACATGATCCAAAGACACTGCCATCTTCTCTGGACCAAAATTAAAAATCGAAAACTGTTTTGTGGTCAGCCAAATCAAAAATGTACAAAAAAAAATCTTCTTTTCTTTTGATAGCTATATTATGCATGTCTCACCCTCTTTCCTCTGTGGATATTTGTATTTGCTGTCAGGTTTTCCAAGAGAACAGAAACATGTTTGGTTTGCAGATGGGATACTGCCCAACGGCGAGGTGGCTGATACAACCAAACTCTCTGTAAGGACCCGGAAATCCTCACAGGAATCCAGTCCAGTTACTCCAGACCCTCCAATGGCATGTGTATAATTCTGTTGTAGTATGTTAACTTTTTCGAGGCTTCATGGGCTGTCACTTAATTATAGGTGTTACAATAATAGATGGTCTTTATACCCCAACCATTTATCTTTATGACCTAGTTTTCCAGACAGCATTTCCCTATTCAAAATATTCATGCCGTACTCTGAGTCTGTAGAGTAAATTAATCAAGCATGATGGTTTAAAAGCAATAAGATCTTTAGTTTTCATTAGCTTTTAATCCATTCTTAATCTTGTGTTTGCTGTCTTTATTTAGACTGCTTGCAAATTTCCGGAAGCTAGTGAGGGTTCTGCAGACAGTTCTGAGAGTGGTGCAGAGGTGACCCGCCAGGCACTCAGCGGGCCTTGGGACTATGCCCTGCTTTGTGAGCTTGGTGGCTGTGTGCAGAGGGTGGCTAGTCTCATACCTGAGGATGAAGAGGGGCTGCCACCCCTGCTCATTACCACAGGGGAAGAAGAACGAGGAGGTGAGAATAGCTACAGTCCTGACGTGTGGGTGCAATGGATATAGAAATCACAAAGTCATGTCGGTGGCAGTCAAAAAGTTAGCAGATTACACAGTTTAAATATTTGGTTTTCTAATTACTTGTACTGTGTAATTTCTTCCATATTACAGATTTATTAGTAGAGGAGCGCCCTGCTGCCTGCCAGATATTGCTGCTGTTAGAAGAGGGAGGTCCAAAACCTTTGACGTTTGTGCTGAATGCCAACCTCGTGGTTAATGTCAAGCTTGTTACATGTACGTTTTATACACACAGGAAAAAATTTGGTATTTTTTATCCTGTGATTTGTGTCGTTTCTAATTATTCATATATAATTTGTGTAAGCTTTGTAAGATTTTGCTGTTTTTTCTGTTGAGCACCTGAACTGAAGTGTGTGCTGTGTTTTAGATTGTGGGCGAAAGTGCTGGTGTTTAAGCTCTAATGGCCTCCAGGGAGTGGGCCAGAGAGAGCTGGTGTTTGTTATCGAATGCCTCCCAGAGGAAAACGGTCTCCCTCGAGACATCTTCAGCTTTTGCATTAACATATACCAAGATGCTCAGAAGGGTATGTTATGAAATTATGAAGCAAGTATGAGGCTTTGCCAAAAAATCTCTTAGCTGTAGACAAGAATAGATTACATTCATGTTCCATGAAATTAGTTGATTTGTGAATTTTAAAAGATGAAATTAATGTTTGCTTACTTTTTTTTAATACAGGAAAATTTATTGAGGAACTTGGAAATGTGACCTTTACAGAAAGTTTTTTGGGCAGTAAGGACCATGGTGGCTTCCTTTTCTTCTCACCAAGCTTTCAGCCTGTTGATGGGCTCGGGCTACCTCATAGCTCCTTTCTGTGTGGGGTTCTCATTCAGAAACTTGAGGTACCTTGGGCTAAAGTGTTCCCTCTACGCCTATTGCTCACTTTGGGAGCAGAATACAAGGGTAAGTCAAAATGTGCTGACATGGTATATAAACTAGAGCAGTGGTCCCCAACCACCGGGCCGCAGGCTGCTACCGGGCCGTGGAGCATTTTGAACCGGGCCGCAGGCCGGTACCGGGCCGTATGCAATCTCAATCCGTAGCATCGAAGTATGTTAGAGACATCAACTTTGCCGGTATTCTGGATGAAAGTAATGGCAGAAAACCCTGAGATCGCCACAACAACAATGAAAACGTATTCTGAAAGGACCGTTTACACGTTACCATAGCGACCAGAGCCCATGAGGAACAGAGGAGGACGTTAATCTGATCGTTGTTAGCGCATTTCAGAAAGACACTTCTAATAAAGTTACATATAATTACACAGTGGATTAACGTTTATTATTATATTTACAAAATACAACAGTATTTTTGTTGGTCGTATCATTTTATTTTGTTGTTTTTATCTGCGACACCTTAATTGCCGGTCCGCAAAAATATTGTTTGGCATTAAACCAGTCTGTGGCGCGAAAAAGTTTGGGGACCGCTGAACTAGAGGAATACACTCTGTATAATTTGCAGTCCAGTATGTGTCTTAAATTGTAACTAGATCAATTAAATACAGTTGGTTTAATAATATCTTTTGCATATTTACAAGAGTCTTAGATTTTGTGACTAATATTTGGTTTGCCAAAGAAAGTGAATGCTGCCAGATTGAACAATTGTGTGTTGGTGTATATATGTATTTAAGTGTGTGTGTGTGTGTGTGTGTGTATAGATATAGATAGATAGATGGATAGATAGATAATGATGTGCAATGCTCATACTTTGACTTGTAACAAAATGAGTCAGTGGTTAGATTGGAGAGTTGGATTTTTTGTTTTACATGCAGATTTACACCTGCATTTTATTAAATTATACTGTGCTTTTTGTAAGGGTGACCTTTGTATGTAATCTTGGGCTGTAATTACTTTTAATCACTTCCTTGTTACCAATGGCACTCCTATGGCCTATTATTTAGCAGAAACATTCACCAGTACCTAAGAAATCTAACACAATTCATGTCTGTCAAACTGTCAAACCTGTTGTTTTAATTTGTTTCTTTAGTTTTTGTAGTGTTTGTTTTTAGCTAGACTCTTTTAAAACATAAGTAGTCATTTTTTTGTCCTCTTAAGTAGAACTTTGTAGGGCTAACACAATGAATTGGTTGAACTGATAGTTTGCCAGTGGGGCAAAAAAGTATTTAGTCAGCCAACACTGCAAGTTCTCCCGCTTAAATGATGAGAGAGGCCTGTAATTTTCATCATAGCTTTACCTCAACTATGAGAGACAAAATGAGAAAATAAAATCCAGAAAATCACATTGTCTGATTTTTAAATAATTTATTTCCAAATTATGGTGAAAATAATTATTTGGTCACCTACAAACAAGCAAGATTTCTGGCTCTCACAGACCTGTAACTTCTTCTTTAAGAAGCTCTTCTGTCCTCCACTCGTCACCTGTATTAATGGCACCTGTTTGAACTCGTTATCATTATAAAGGACACCTGTCCACAACCCTTAAACAGTCACACTCCTAACTCCACTATGGCCAAGACCAAAGAGCTGTCAAAGGACACCAGAAACAAAATTGTAGACCTACACCAAGCTGGGAAGACTGAATCTACATTAGGTAAACAGCTTGGTGTGAAGAAATTAACTGTGGTATGTATTATTAGAAAATGGAAGACATACAAGACCACTGATAATCTACCTCGATCTAGGGCAATGATCACAAGAACGGTGAGCAAAACATCATGCTTTGGGGCTGTTTTTCTGCAAAGGGACTAGGACGACTGATCTGTGTAAATGAAAGAATGAGATTTTGAGTGAAAATCTCCTTCAATGAGCAAGGGCATTGAAGATGAAACGTGGCTGGGTCTTTCAGCATGACAATGATCCCAAACACAACGCCCGGGTAATGAAGGAGTGGCTTCGTAAGAAGCATTTCAAGCTGCTGGAGTGGCCTAGCCAGTCTCCAGATCTCAACCCCATAGAAAATCTTTGGAGGGAGTTGAAAGTCCATGTTACCCA
>JBBIGC010000036.1:10537566-10565283 GCA_037576955.1 Lepidarchus adonis
TTATACTTGACCATTAATTTAAGGAAAGCAATCTACTTTTACATATCAGAGAAGCAAAAGCATGTGAAACGTTGCTTTCTGTAGCTGGTGTTGACCCTCTTGTGCAGCATTAAATATTTAATGTAACTTGTGATCAGTTTTGCAGTTCTTGGTGATATTATTCTCAGTCTTTCATTATAGAGCATTATGGGATGTTGGTGGGTTTCCTTATTTGGACAGTTACCATCAGGTTTTCCACAACATGTCCGTTAGATTAAGATCAGAGCTTTGACCTGGTCATTTCAAAACATTAAACATATTTTTTTTTGTAAAAAAAACTTGAATAGGGCTATTGTCTTGGAGCATTACCAACATGAGATGTCCTGATATTTTCCTGAAGGTTTGGCTGGTATGCTTCAGAATTCTTTGTTCCATATATAATGACAAACTGTGTTTCTCAGATGGAGCAAATTGTGAGCAAACCATAATTCTATCGCCAATGTATTTCACAGATAGGATGATGTTCTTATGCTGGAAAACAGTGTTTTAAATGGGAAGTACTATGTATGGAGAAAGGAAAACAAAGTTCTAGTTTGGTCTCGTCCTTCTGCAAAATATTTTCCAATAGCCTGCTGGCTTGTTCTTATGATCTTTAGTAAACTATAGATGGCAGTATGTTTTTTAAGAAAGCAATGACTTTGCAACTCTACCATGCAGTCCATTATTGTGCTGTCCTGATGGTGGACTCATGAATCCTAATGGTTTTTTTTTTTCTTTAGTTGCTTATAAATTATATTTGCTTAAAATGTTCCTTTGTGACCTGGACCATTTTCCACCTTGCTGTTTTCTTGATCTTTGTTGGTCAGCCAATCTGTTATTTTGTCTGTTTGTCATTCTGTCCAGCTGTAGATTGTTGGAGTCTCTTCTCCTTACAGGCAGTGTTGTAGCCTGATGAACATAAAAAGCTCTTCTTCTGAGGACCTCAGAGATCTCGTTTGTTCATGCCTTAATACTGTTTCACAAAAATGTGTTGTGAACAATTAGACTTTGACAGGTCTTATATATATATATATATATATATATATATATAATTTTGCTTTTGTTTATCTACTTTTGGCACTATAAAAATGACATTTTACTTCCTGTTTATGCAGAAATCGTTTTTAAAAAATTGTTTCTTTGCAGAAATCGTGTCAATGTCCTCTTGCTATCTATTAAGTACTGGCAGTGTCCTGGCATGACACCTGTAATTTATTCATTCTAATACAGGATCTGAGGAACTACCAGTACAGTGTGCCTGTAGTTGGTGGTCTGCGGATCCACATGGAAGTAGGCAACAGTTACATTGACATCCCCAAGTCAAAGTTCAATGAGGTACGATCATCAAGACAAGAACTCCTGAACCTTTCCTCACAGTATTGTTTATTTGAAGCATGATTTAATCTTCCGTCATTTTGGTTTAGAAATGAACCCTTCTTTTCCAATACCAATACCTGATTCGTAAACGGGCGTCAATAAGAGACGGGCTATTAGAAGATATACAGTATTACAATTTCATTTAAATGATTTACAGAGCCTGTTTTTGCCTGACTTTATTATTATAGGATACCATTTGTTTTAAAAATGCTGCACTTAAACACACAAGGACCGCTAGTCTCTAAAGGCACATTTTTCCTTTCATGTGTCTGTGTAATGTCTGCTCCCACAATAACAGCCTTGGTATTACCGCAGACTGTGGATGACCACACAGTGGGAGAAGAGGGGAAAAATAAATTCGTCACTCAGCTCAGGGAGCCAACGTTAGCATGTTTGAATTTTGCATTATCTGTGTTCATAATTTGAGGCAAACTAGTATATATGTGAAACGTAAGTCTTTGAGGATAAAATATTATATCATCTGTTCAGTAATGAACAATCCCATATGTATGCCGGTTGCTTCAGAAGGTCCATCTATTTGTGTACAGCCACATAATTCAGTGTCAAATTTCTGTGATATTGATATTCTGTAATGACCGTACTGACACTAAGTGTGGGTATCAGTTCAGTATTGTGTTGGTGCAGCAGCAGTTGTTTGTGTTAAGTTGAATGATGTTTGCTTGCAGATGCTGAAAGTGGTGAATTCTTCCAATGAGCATGTAATAAGTGTTGGGGCTTGTTTCAGTACTGAAGCAGACTCACACTTAGTTTGCGTTCAGAATGAAGATGGAAGCTACCAGACACAAGCCAACAGCATTCAGGGAAAAAACAGAAGAGGTTAGAGTATTTTCTGTACACTACCATTGTTTATCTTCTTTTCTTTAAATGTATACTTTGAAAACAAGGTGTCGTGTTTTTTGGTAAAATTTTAAATAGGTATAAAGGAGGATATAAAGAACCTCTGCATAATGTAAATTTATTTTTCTTTAGCAGTACATGAGATCTTTAAAGAATCTTACCATATCTGGAGGTGTCTTTTTATAAACTATCCATTAAAGGAACCAAAGTGAGACATCAGGCAAATAACTATTGGTTCCACCTTTACTTATTTATTTCTATCACAACTTGAAAACCAGGTTTTATTTAATAATTTAAGTATTTTAAAATGGTGGATGTTGATAACCAACTTCTAAAAAATATTGTATTTACAGTACAGTGCAGCTTAGAATGTTAATGTTAAAATAATTTATTCTGGAATTTTTTTTATCAGTAAAACTGTATAGCATTTGAAATATTAAGATAAATATTAAATGCAGTAACAATACTAAATAAATTCAATAAGTGTTTGTGTATTACATTATGTTCATTATTTATATTTATTTAATGTACATGTCAGTCAGTAAGCCAATATGTGAGTGGTAACTCATTTTTATTTATTTTTTGTAGTGACTGGAGCAAGCTTTGTGGTATTCAACGGTGCTCTGAAGGCCTCGTCAGGATTTATTGCCAAATCTAGTATCGTTGAAGGTAATGTGCTTTCTGTTTTCTTAGGCCAAGGTAATATTTGACAAAAAACGAGCTACCCATTTAACATGATCTCAGTTACATGATAAATAAACCCCTTAAACATTTTTATCAGATTTAAATGATTTTGTGCAGCTTTCTGCATAGTTTTTATCTTTCTGTGTCTGGAAACCTTCAGATGGATTAATGGTGCAAATCCCTCCGGAGACCATGGAGGCGCTGAGGCAGGCCCTGAGAGATCAGGCAGATTTCCAGATCACCTGTGGGAAAGCCAACACTACGGAGGCCAGGGAAAACGTCATTGTGCGCTGGGTGGATTGGACAGCTCGAGTCAATACAGAGTACTGCACATAGTACACTGACTTTTCATGCTCATCAATACTAATTAACAGCTCTCAAGTGCTTTATAGTTCTTTCAAACCAAGTTGGACAATCCTGGGTGCTTTTTCAGTAGTGTGGTCAGAGCATTTGTTGCGTTAAAGCTGTCACAGTTTCTTAGTTAAACTTGATTGCTTTATTGAAACAGTCCTACATTAAAATGTATGTTCTCATTCAATCGTCATTACTTTTGCTATTTGAATGATACACTGGAAGTCTGCAGATCATTATAAAATTGTGTTTAGACAGGAGACTCTCCACAAGGGCAAGCTATAAGCACTTTTGGACATGTTAAAGAAGTAGAAGCTCTCTGTATCGAAAATGATTTGAAATGCAACCTGCAGATGCCCTGATAATGAGTATTTTAAATATGTTTCTAAGTCCTACTCTTACTGTTACTCTAAATGACTTATTGTGTGCTTTTCACAGGTCGGTTGATAGTGAAAGGAATAATTTAAGTGTCTGCTTAGACAGCAGTAACTTTTGTTTGTGTTTTGTTAGCATCACCAGCCCTATAGATGGCAAGTCTTTGGAGGGGTTGTCCAGCATCCGCATCCAGCAGGATTCAGAGTTTGACATGGATGGACGGACTATTCGGTGTACAGAGGTGTGCCCTCCAACATCAGTTCTCCTAATGTGTCAGAGATTTGCACCTTTTATTGCAGATTTCTCATTCACTCTTCTACCCCACCAGGTGTTTTACCTGCTGAAAAATCCAGACTGCTCTCTCGCGGTCATTCTCCCCTCCTGCAGTCAGTTTCAGAGAGAGATTGCCACTGCAGGCTGTGCGGCACTCTGTCCTCACCTCTCGGTCCTGATTGGAAGTGGAATCAACTGTCTTGCACTCAGAGTGTCTACAGATACAGACATGGTACTTCTTTTTTTTGTTTTTGTTCTTATTTATTATTTATGTTCTTACATAAAAATGTAAATTTTATTATTATTCTATATAATGACAATTTTAATAATAATAATAATAATAATAATAATAATAGGTATATATATAATAACTTTATTATTAATAATAATAATAATAATAATAATAATAATAATAATAGTAATAATAATAATAATAATAAATACTACTAATGTAAAGTGTGTGTGTGTGTGTATACATACATACATACATACATACATACAGTGGGGCAAAAAAGTATTTAGTCAGCGACCAATAAATTCTTTAAAAATCAGACTTTTTCTGGATTTTTCTCATTTTGTATCTCATAGTTGAGGTAAAGCTACTGTATAATGAAAATTACAGGACTCTCATCTTTTTAAGTGGGAGAACTTGCACAATTGTTTTTTAAATATATATATCCCCTCCTGAGACCTGGAAATTCATTTTTGTGTACTGTAATACACATTGAGTTTTGGCTTAAATCTCTCATAATATACATGCCACTTTGCTAAGTCCTGTTGTGGACAACTGTAGCTTTGAAATGTCACATGTGCCAACCCTGCCTTCCTGTTATTTCAAAATGGCTGCCATCAGCACAAGCACATTTTATGAAAGAAATAACAATAAGCATGATGATGTTTTGATGAAAATGTTTTTTTTAATATTATATTTGGATTAATTTCCCAAAATCAACATCTAAGAAGTCATTTGGGTAAGTTTTCAGGAATTATTATTTATTTTCTCAGTGCAGATGACTAATTTATTAATGTGTACTGTAGTGCACCTCAGGACTTAGTACTTGCATTTTTTCACTTTTTTTAGTAGACAGTTCTTTGACAGAGGCAGAGAGAATTTTGAGGAGAATCATTGAGGGAGATTCAGGTGTAGACCTTTCTGAAGATGAGAGACCAGTGAGCCAAACTAGAGAGAGAGAAAACCAATATGAGGAACCAAATGAGGAATCAGATGAGGAAGATAAAGCAGATAAAGCGACAGGGCAGCTGAAGTGTGCCACCGTCCTATCTGGGCCAAAACCAACATGTGGGATTTTTGATTGAGTGAAAAAGGAAGGATATCATAGAGAAATGTGTTCCAGTAAATTGATAGATGGATAGATAGATACTTTATTCATCTTTATTAATCTGTTAATTGTGTTATGCTAAATAATTGTTCTATGTCTTAGATTCATGCATGTGTTTAAAGAACACATAATTGAATATGATGGTACCCCAATAACACACAGTTACAGCAGTACTGTACGTCCAGCAGTACATTCACAATTGACAAAACTATTTCTACTTTTCTATGTTGTTTTAATGTAAATATGTTCAATATGTTTTGATTTCCTGCTCTCAAAGATTTTATACATTTTCTTGATTTTTTTTCACACTAACGAAGTCCTTTTGTGCACCGTAGTGTAAAATGTAAATAAAATTAGGTAATAACAAAATAATCTTTGCAATGTGTTTATTACCACCCCAACATTGGATTTATATGAAAAAAACTAAATCAAAATACTTTTTCCCCTGGGTCTTAGGAGGATAAATATATATATAATTTTTATTTTATTTTAAATAAGTATTATATTTATTGTTATCCCTAGTGGTAGTAGTATTACTAGTATAATTGATTTAGCCCAGAAGAGGTAGTTTATATGCTGTTCTGAAAAGCGTTACCACAACAGCAGACTTGTTTCCTATGTGTTCTGATCAGTTTTGTAAAATGCACTATAAGCTTTCACTTGTTTAGAATACACTATTAATTCATAACTGTTCATTTTATTCATTGTGCTGATTGTTTTCTAGGTTGAGTACCAGGCAGGCTCAGGTGGATGTCTCCTGCCTCAAAAATATATGAATGAGTTGGATGGTGCCCTCATCCCCGTCATTCATGGTGGAAGCTCGTGTGTGCCTCACCAAGCGATGGACATGGAGTTCTTTTTCTACATCACACAGAACATATGAACACGGCAGGAGCAGAACCCTCCTTCAGTAAATAGCAGTGCTGGAAAGACCTGCACATCTGCTTAACCAGGTTTGAAATATCCAACATGCACAGTTCTCCTTAAAATGGTCAAGAGGGACGTAAGGCTGTAATGTGTCTGCAGTGGGTGCAGTTTATTTAGTAGTAAACATAAGAATAAGAAATGTATTATTATTATTAATCACCTATGAGGTCAAAGACGACCGACTCAAACCTGAAGCCTGAGAAGCTCTGCTTTCTTTAATGTGAAGGAGTTTTCTGGTGGCTTCTGGAAGTTGATTCATCTAAAGCCATGATTCACCTTACTGTTTTATCTACCCATTTTCTTTTTTCATTCTTTTTTTAACAGTACAGTGTATTGTGGCCTCTTATTCCTCTCGGCCATGTACGAGGGGCGGAGTGTTTACCGAACAGCTGTTTATTTGAAAATGCACAGATGGAATCATCTCTTAATTCTACTAAGCTTTTTTTAAGCTTAAATACTATTTTTGGAATAGTTGTGTAAGTTGACTAAAGGTGATATTTTTGATAGGCAATTAAAGTTACTTTTGCAAACAAAGTGCTTTCTCACTGCGAAACAGCTGATTTTGAGAATTACATGATTTTATCGCCTTGAATTGTATGTTGTAAAAACGTTTTAACGCTAAAAAAAAGGAACATTTTGTCATTTCCATTTTGTCCATTTTTGTTGTTGTTTTTTGCTTTATTGCAGTGAGCCCATAGCATCTTTAACCTATTCTGAGGTATGCAAAACACTACAACAAAAAAGCCTTTTTTGTAGCGAATGCATTTTACATCAAATGGGTATCTGATCATTGTCAGTAGGTTTATCAGAATTTAAGAAATTATTGCAATAAAATGTATATAAAATTGACTAGAGCAACATCAGTCAATTTCAAATAAAGCAAATAATGTAGCTCTGAAAATGTCCTGAATCGACTTTTTAGGCCTTTTTTGCTTGTTTTAGGGATATTGACGTGTTTTTTGTTCTTCCTCTGGTTTTTACATCGTTATATTGCTGCAGCCTAAATTGGAGTCGTCTTGGAAATGTCTAAAAATGTCTTAGTTAAATGTGATCTATTGTATTTTTCTCAAATGATCATAACTTCACATACAGTATGCTGAATTGAAGGAGTGCTTTTACTGCAGCTTCCTCAAAACAGAAACACTTGGTTTTCCATGTCAGTAGCCCATTAGATGTTCCTCATGAAGCTTTGGAGTCTCACCTTAAGATAAGACCTCAGTTTGCCGTCTGAGGCTAAATGTAGTGCCATACGTGCTGCTTTCATGTTTGTTTGGACGACAGATCCATCAGAAGGTGGTGTGGCAGTTTTATTCAAGCTAATGTGATGCAGATAAATTAAATGTAGTGTGAGAATGCTTTAGAAATGTGTCCTTTAAAACCAGCAAAATGAAGTCCTTCGATAACAACCTCTAACAGGTTCTGAAATTTAGAATATGCACTTTGAGCTGTGGACTGACTAAGAAGTGATTGTACTTTCTTATTTAATTTCCTGTACTAAGTGGACTGGGAATCATACACTATTGTTCAATTGTGATTTTTATCTGAGGTCAGTTAGATACGGTAGATAAGATTCAATGTACTTTTTAAAGATTGCATTTTTCCTTTGTAGGGGTGGGTCATCTTATTTTTGATCATACATATGATACAGGTTCTGTTAAATCTTCACATACTTTAACAAATGCTGTGTAAATACAGATGATTGTTACGGAAGGTTAAATGTGATCATTTTGTAGTCATAGATGAATTTGTACTCCTTTATATCTGGAGTGAGGTAAAAATTGGGGTATTTAAGTTATTTTTTTCCTCACAGTTATTGATTAATTGATAAATCATCACAAAAGTATTATGCTTTACAAAAAGCTGTTAAACTGTACCATTTTGCATAATGTTTATCTATTTATTCATGAAAACCAGCTTTATTTGGTGATACTGGTATCTGGGACCTATGGATGTTCTTCAGACATTCATTTCTAATATGTATCACATATAGAATAAAATTTTGATATATATGCAAGAATTCTCTGTGTCTATCATTGCAGTATAGTTTGTACAGTCTGATTTCTGAATGTGTGCATGTTGAATTTTGCCTTTGCAGTGATCTTGAGGCATTTTTTTATGGAGAGTTTAGATTCAGTATTATCAAATGAATATCACACCATTCACAAATATATTTCTTACAAATAAATGTAACACCATTTACAAAAGCATTTGTCAACTCCAAAGCAATTAATTGTACGTTTGACCAGAGAGTGTTCACGTTTGATTCAGTCAACACCACACGAAAATCAACTAAGTATAACTGATAACTTATAAAAGTTATACTTACAGTTGATGAACCTTACAGTTGAGTACACACCTCACATTTTTGTAAATATTTTATCTTTTCATGGGACAGCACTGAAGATATGACACTCAGACGAATTAAATGCCGTGTGTGGCGTACGGTCTGAGCAGTGACGGCCTGACATCCTCTGCAGCAACACTGGCAGCATTTCTATTCTATTTAAAAAGACGACGTCTGGATGTGACACTGAGCATGTGCACTGATCTTTGGTCGACCGTGGTGAGGCCTGTTCTGAGAGGAACCCGTCCTGTTAACCGCTCTATGGTCTTGGCCACTGTGCTGCAGCTCCTTTTCTTTTTTTTTGCTTTGAGGTGCCATGTTGAACTTCCAGTGACTAGTATATGAGCGAGTGTGTGAGCGATAACACCAAATTTAACACACCTGCTCCCCATTCACACCGGAGATCTTGTAACACTAACGAGTCACATGACACTGCGGAGGGAAAATGGCTAATTGGGAACAATTTGGACATTTTCACAGCGGTTTAGACCTTAATGGCTGTGTTGAGTTATTTTGAGGGGACAGTGAAGATATGACACTGTGATATAAAGTAGTCAGTGTACAGCTTGTATAACAGTGTAAATTTAGTGTTGTCTTATGAAAAGATAAAATAATAAATATATATACTTACAAAAATGTGAGGGGTGTACTCACTTTTGTGAGATTCTGTATATAAGGTTTTCTTGAAATGTCTAATTATTTGGTTTCTTTAGCCTTTTGCAATCCCATTTTACATAACGTTCTCATCGGTATGGAGTAATTTATATAAAAGGTTCTCCACAATTCAGCTGTTGCACATTTTATTAATAAAATTTGAGGTGGTTCTTTAGTGTTGGTGATGGGATATGTTGATGGTAAAAAGTAAAGAAATAAATGCTGCTGTAGTGCAGTTCTTGTGAATTAAACCATTAATTGAAATGTGTGTGTTTCAGATTAATAGCTGTGTGAAATTAAATTAGTAAAGTAATTAATTCTGTGGGAAACAATGGGTGTAAATTACAGCTCTTACCGTATGTCATCATTGATAAAACCATATCTTACATTGATTTTGGCGTTGGGTGTGGTGCTTAAATTGGGCATCCTATCCAAAAATATGAAAAAACATTTGCTCAAAGTAGAATTCATTACAAAAAGACGACATCCCCAAATGATTAGTCGAATTAAATGTACTGTTTACTGCAGCAACGAACAGTTCAAAATGCAAAGCAAAGATCAGTGACGATGTTCTGCTGCATCCAGACTCTTCAACTATTTCAGCCCTTTGCTACATTACATTACATCCTAGTGTAGAATACAAGCTGGAAAAAGCTCCATTTAACACATAAAAGGAACAAAAGTTTATTGTTGGTTGGAAAAGATGAGTTTTTAATTTTCATTTGACTGGAGGGTGGAGGTACTGCAGCACAGTGCTGCCAATCATCCGTCTACATGTACATTCTTCAGTATAAAATTAGCAACACTGAAATGCTGAAATTATTAGTCTTACTTTTTTTCAAATCCTTTAAAATCAGATCCTTAAACGTTGACAATTGTGACCTGTGCTGCTTTGCTTTCACTGATGTCGGACACATGTTCGTATCAGATTTTGCAGACATTGCTTTGCGATGTGGCATGATATCTGTAAGTTCCAGATTTTATCAGTTTAATTGTTTTTGCTGAACTACAGTATAATATCACTGATATTGAGCTGCAAAGGCTCCAGGAGTAAAATTTGATTCTTCTACTTTAAAACATTAAATTCAGTAACACTGCAGCTAATAACATGGGGTAGATTAGAGTTTTAAAACAGATGAGCTTTTTCTGCAGCGTATAGAATGGGGTCTATAATGTGGGGCAGCTTATCGTTGGGGAAATACAGTATTTAAGGAAGGAAGGCAGCAGATGTGCATGCTAGTTATAATGCATTGCTCTAAAAAAAAATCTGAACAAAATGGCTCATTATAGACATTGTATAAAAGATAGAAAAGGTTGATTAGAGAAGGGAAAACAAAAAAAAGTGCAGAAAAAAAATAGGCTGTTCATCTAAAATGATCTCTAATGCTTTAAAATGGCAATCAAAACCTGAAAGACGTGAAAGAAAACTGAAAACTATCATTCGAATGGATGGAAGAATAGCCAAGATGGCAAAGAGTCAACCAATGACCAGATCCAGGAAGATCAAAGATGATGTGAGTACTTTGACAATTTAAATTTACATCAGTTTACACAGTGAATGTTTGAGTTTGCATTTGAGAATGCATTTTTAAAAGCCTAATATTCCTTTTTCTTACATTTTTGTAAAGAATTACCACAAATTTGATATTTTTTCCATGTTTTAGATTAGGAATAGAATGTAACGTGTACCCAAAGCATTTGTGTGTATTGAAATAAAAGTTATTATAAGGACTTTGGGCTTTATTCACATTTTATACACACTGCTATTATTGTGAACACAACTGTAAGTGAACAGATCTCCGCTTGCATGATTATGAACCATGGGTCGAGAAACTTCAAAGGTGCATTTTCACTCAATTTTTGTATTTTAATGGGTTGGTGAATTTAATGGAAAAGTTTTGGGACATAAGAACCAGTAATTGTTTATAATAATGAACGAATACTTGGTTTTGGCCACGACAAAACATTCACTGGGCTATTTAAATGAAAATGTTAGTTTTTTATTATCTATATTACATTACTGGGCAAAATTGTTCCTCGAATCCCATTTAAAATTGTACAAAACTGTAATCACAGTGCTGTTTTTACGGCATTTTGGGTCGTACATATTCCCTAGAAACGCACGTTTAATGAAACTGATGACATCTGTTCTTATAACAATACCATCTTTTGCTGTGAGATCTTTCTGAAATCAAAATGGAGCATTTTCAGCATGTTGATAATCTAACAGGCCCATGAGAATGAAGATAAATTTTATTTGATTTTGTTTGAATAAATACGTATATAACTATATTATAATTTTAAAACCCTTGAACCTTTGATATTTGATCAAAGTGTTTATTACTTAATTGTTTTAAAATGTTAACACACTGGAGAAGGCGTCTTTGTCCTGAGCAGAGCAACAACCATGCCAGTATGTGAGGATGGTCTTCACAGCACACCTGGTCAGCACTGTGGTGGAGTGTGAAGTGTGCTCCGTCCAGCTGAGGTTACCACTGAGGGCGACCGTTCGTCACTGCAGTAAACAGTACATTTAAATTCAACTACCGTAATCATTTGGAAACGTCATCTTTTTGTATTGAATTATACTTTTAGTGAATGTGTTTCTTGTTTTTAGATTGGACACTCTATTTAAACAAACCACACCCAACTCCAGGTTTGCAAAATTAATGTATAAGTCGCAGGAAATACTGTACTCGATAGAACATCGCGTAAAAGACCCGTCCCAAGCTGAGCTGAATGATTCTTTTTTGGTTGTCATTTGCATAATGTTGAAAATTCAGTAACTCAGCTTTGCATACATGAAATGTGACCTCTACATTTAACCCATCACACGTGAATGCGTAGAGTAGTTAGGACAACTACCAGCAGAGCCCAGGAAGCAGAGCAGCGGGAACCTCAGTAGAGCCTGGGCTAGGACTTAAACCTGTGACTTTCTGATCCCAAAAGCAACGTCCTTACTACTGCACCTAAGGAAAAACATTGGCTGGGAACAGAATAATCTGAATAAAATAAATGTAAAAATCTACAAAAAAGAAGATATTGATGAATGAGGTTCAGTGTTGTTTAGGTTTTTATGTGACATTGAGAATAATTTGTGTTTGGTCCTTAATGAACTCCTTACTGTTGTCTGATTTATCCAGGCACATATATTTATTTGTTTATTCATATGTATATATATACAGTCTTATGCAAAAGTTTGTGCACCCCTTGATAAATAACAGATTTTGGTGATTTTGTAATTGAAAAGATGTTAACATAGTCTCTCTAGGACAATATTTTAGAAAACATTCCTCATACTTTTACATATTTTGTCTAACAGGTTTATATTTAATTCCCAAAACATAATTTCATTCTTTCATTCATCCTTTAAACTCAACCTGTGCTATTCCACTACTCGTTCTTGTTTTCCTAATTCTGTTGTTTGTTTGTCAATGCTTTTGCCCCCCAAAAAATTTTAAGTAATAAATTTGAGAAAGGCGCTATATAAAGTCAAATTATTATTATTATTATTAATATTATTATTATTGGATGGTTCTATGGAGTGTGAATGTGAAGAACAAACATATACATGATCAAATTGGTATAGAACCTTTATGTGAAAGTTCTTTAAATGTCCTTAAAGTGTTTTTTCTATGGCATCACTCAAACTACTTTTAAAGAGTAAAAGGTACATTTACATAGATGCCTGTTTACATTTGTGATTGAAAGTGTGTGAAAGCTTTAGAACTCTCTTAATTTTTACATAAGTCTGATCTAAAATGTGAACAGATCTTTGTCATAAGTCATAAATACAGAAAGAAAGCCCAATGAAGCAAAACATAAGTAATAAATAATTTTATTTGTTGAATTAAGGGAAATGTCTCTGTGGGAAAAGTATATAAACCCCTAGAATGGCCAGTTTGCATGATCATCAGGGTCAGTGGGTTAAGTCGTTGTTGGATGGCAAAGCATCAGTGTGGGTAACTATGCCCTGTTTAATTAAACATCAACTTCACCATCAGGTTTGTGACCACAACCTGGTCAAATGGGATTTGTGAGGACCTCAGGTAAACGGGTTTCAATGTTCATCAGGTTGGAAGAGAATTTGTGAAGAAATTGAACTTCATCAATCCACTGTCAGACAGACAAACAATTGTGATCCTTCCTACAGATGACTGTCCAGGAAAAAAAACTCTCAAAGGACAAGATGTAGAATATTCTGGAAGATCACTAAGACCTCCAAAGATCTGCATGCCTCTGTTAAACTGGCCGTTGTCAGTTTTGGTATGTCCATCATAAAAAAATATTTGAACATGTGTATGGGATAATACAAGGGAAGAAATCACAACTTTCCACTATGGACATTGTTTCCTGAAGACCAACTGAATGAGGCAGAAATCTTCTGGAAGAATGTAGAAGTGCACAAAAAGAGATCATTAGGGACTGATTGAGAAAAGTATGCTCCGTGAAGACCCAAAACTGTGTTCTAGCATAAGACCTTCATCCAAGCTATGAAACACATGGGTTATAGCATCATGGTCTAAATAGGACGAGGACAGCTGATCATCCTTTCATGGAACCAGAATCCATCCATGAACTGAAGCTCAAAAACATCAACATTGAGTCATTGCTGCTAAAGATGGTCATAATACTTGCTTGTGACTCACATACGTGTGTTAAAGACAATCATGTTGGATCACTTATTTCAATAAATCAATGGTTAAAATATTGTGTTAATTGTTTTATTGTGTTCTCCTTATTAGCAGATCATTGCTTATAACATTAGCAGCATTGGACAGATGCTCGAATGACATTAATTGTACTATTAAGAGCTAAATACTATTTGTTGGGAAAAGTGAGTTCCCATGAGCTCTGCTCCTAATTTTCCTACTATATATAAGTTAGTTTTGCATTGTTTAACACTTTGTGGTCAATAATCCCTTATTTTATAGTTTAGACTCTTTACAAAATATTATTAGTGGTCTTGTGAAATAAGTTACTTTTTAGGAGTTTGTATGTAAATGGTTCTCAGTGACAGTATATTTGCAGGCTTAAAAGCACACTCACGTTATTTTACAACAGTTAGCTGTTTTTAATTTCATTGTCCGGTGTTTAAAGTTTGTAAACCACTTTGTTAGGTTTATCCTTAGACTTCTTTGTCCTAAGAATTATGATTTTATTGATACATGAACAGATATTACTATACAGTATGTAATACATTTAACAGGTCGACTTCTTCTAAAGGAACATACCTAAACCTATTACTTAATTTTAAAGCCACTAAAACTATGGATACCCAGCATGATATAGTGTAGTTTATTAACAGGAAGTGTTGCAAGAATATGCTTTTAGCAGTATTTTAACGGTGATGTGGACATTCTGCCAACCCCGTCCTACACAGTCAATTTTGAATTGTATTTCAACATAAAAATTCTACCATTGCATCTTTACAAATTTTTGCACACCAACAACTCAATTAAGTATATTTCAGTAGTCAATGGCCAAAGATGTCACCTAGCTGTTTGATTTGCTCAGTCTGCATGGAATGCCTTCTCATGAGCATCCTCCTGGTCTTGAGATCCTTTGGGAGGCCAGCTGGAGCTGAGGGAAGATAGGGCACCAAGCCACACATGGGTTTGTTGGTGGAGCAGAGAACACTGGAGCTGATTTGAGGAACGGGAGTGTGCTGATTCAGGGGTGGTAGAAATCCTGGCCTTGGGTTAGAAGTGGGATCGGTGAGAAGAGCACCTGTGTGTCTTTTATGCGGAAATGCCAGCGAGGTGTTCTCAAGGAACTCTCGTGAGCCTATCAGAGTAGAGGAGCGTGAGGTCACAAGTTGTCTCCTTTCAAACGGTTGTTTCCGTTCCTCGGGGGAGTTGGCCGACAGTGAAAGCTGGGAATCAGAGCTGTAGTGATCCATTCCAAGCTTTCGACGATGTATGATATTGCAGAGACTAGACACTGCTAGGTTGGCGTGGGACTTTTCAGGGTCCTTCTCTGTTGCAGAGACCTCCGTACTGCTTCTGGAGTGAAGATTTGGGTGGGAGAGAGAGTGGAGTGAGGACAAACCATCAAAAGACATGTTTCGAGAGATTGCCTCCTCTGGTTTTAAACATCCAACATCTCTTCTGTTGATTTTTTGTGGCAGGGTTTGGTTCGAAACAGGTGAGGTTTCTTTGAGGTCAATACTACAGTGGCGTGATAAGGGTGAGCCAAAACTATTCATCCTGAAAGCAAGCTCTTCCTCAGGTGTAATGTCTGGCAGTTCTTCCATGGGGAAGGAGCCTTTGGCTTGCTGTTGAGCCAAGAACGATTGAGGGATCTTGAGCCAGGGTTCTGAATGTAGTCTCTGGAGATGATGGAATTTGCTCACTCGTCCATTCACCAGATGTGGATGGTGAGATGGAGAAGTAGGCTGGGAGTTGGTTAAGCTTCGCAGGTCCTTAAAGGAGAACTTATTCTCTGTGGGGCCGGAAGAGACTGTCCCTTGGGGTGAAGTACTGAGGTGAATCTCCGATGGAGAAGCACAAGGTATTGAGGAGGAGTTCAGCTTATCCCAGTGCTCTGGTGTTGCTAGTGAAGGTATCTTAAGATATTGTTTGGCCACCTGCTTTCCACAGGCAAGCCGGTCTGTAGTAATGATAATGACTTCTTTGCCCCTGGCCTTGCAGGCGTCCATTAGCAACTTCAGAGTTTCTTCATCGCTGGCCTGGATGGCATGGATGAGAGCAGAGGAGCCCATGTGGTCCTTCAGACAGGGATCTGCCCCATTAGCTAGGAGCAAGGACGCTACCTCGGGTCCAGCTTGTTCTATGCAGGCGTGCATCAGGGCAGTCTTGCCACTCTTGTCTTGAATGTTTGGGTCAGCACCACTCTCTAGTAGATACCCCACCATTTTTGCTTTCGGGACACCCTGGTGGTCAGTGTGTCTACTCTTACAGGCGATCATTAGGGGCGTCTCCCCGCGCTCATTGCTCTCGTTTATGTAAGCCCCGCCCTCCAGGAGAAGGCGTGTCAGGCGGAGTCGGCTCAAGTAAACTGCCTTGAGCAGAGAGTTGTTGTCTGTGTGAACGACTTGTGCACCATTCATCCTCTTCTTTTACTGTGATTCACATGAATATTTCCATCACAGCCTGTGAAGACAGGTATAATGTTTAGTACTTCCATACTTTCATCGTTTTTTAGTGTTTTATTATTAGTTTATTGTTAATCTAGTGATTGAATTCAGGAAGTTGAGGCAGAGACCTTGGCTCCTTGGTTTGCCAACAGAGCAACACCTTTTGAAGTGTCATTCCTTTTCAGCAAAGCTATAGAGCTCAGTCTCCTTCACATCAACGAATGATGGCATCACTCTTAAGCCCATTGTGTCATCTGGCCTTGCCGTTACCTTTTTGCAGAACCTCGTGTCTCAAATAAGCTCATTGTTTCATAAAAAGTGTCTGAATGCCTAGACCATGTTCAGTTGGACAGACTGTTGCAGTGTTCTGGACACATTTTGCAAGAAAAAAATTTAATAAATATTAATTCATTACACGTGATATTGCCATCACGCAAACGCAAATGCTAAGCCAATACATAACTGTAATTTATGCCATTGCCTGCTTGCCTTCATGCTATCTGCATCTGTCAATTGGACACAATCCGACTTCAGTGAAAAGGACTGATCCCTTCTCCATTATATGATGTGTGTGAAAAATACCCGTTTAAAATCTTAATTATAAAGAAACATTGCACATGGTGTTGCACATGTAGATGTAGACACTCATGTTTTTTTGTATTTGATTGTATTTATTTTCTGTCTGGTTTAAGTCCTAATATAACATAAATATATCAAATACGCCTTGATACAAGCAAAGAGGATGTACAAACCACAGCATGAGAGCCATAACATCCAGAACATTCGACCAGAATTCTTATCAAATACTTAGTGAAGTTACTGCTGGAATTATTGAGTCAACACTACCAAAAAGAAGCTTCATTTCTGGACTTGGTTGTGCTGTCACTAGTCTTCTCCAAGATGTAGGGAGTCATTTGTGTGGATTTTAATTTTACCAACATAATGACTGATGTTTCTTAAACACGTCAAAAGTATTTTAATACTACTCTTATTAATGTTTGACCGAAAAAATAATAATGGTCTATCCAATGGACAATTGATCAGTCACTGGAATACTTACCAAATTGTATATTGGTACATACAGTCAAGCTAGCTCCAAATATGTTTTATGAGCTGGACAAAAGGCATCTCGCACTGTTTAACCACCAACATACACTAGTGTCCTCCTCACTAATGTAGAACAAAAGAGAATGTATACATTTATAATAATACTATTACTACTGTTCTAATTCACAGATTTTAGGTAATTATCAGGAAGGTACACAAACAACTCATAACATTGTATTCTGAATAAAATAACATTACTGTGACATACTGATGTCATTTGTTTGGAACAGTCACCTTTAGATTCACAACTGGTGAAAGCATAATTCTAGGGCTAGTCAGTCATCAATTAACAATGGTAGTTATTAGAAATGTAGCAGCAGTTCTATTCCAGGGCTCTTTATTGAAATACTCTGCTACATACCTCACTTTACAAACAAATAAAAAATGTCAATTACAAGCTTAAATTTTCTGCATTTACTTTAGAATGGCCAAAAATGTTTCACTTTCATGGGCACCAGTGCAATAGTACTGATAAGCTATTAGAAATCCAGTTTGAATGCTTTACTCTATCACATTGAGCAGGCAACATTTTGACACAAGAGGGCGCCATAAAAAATTAAATAGCTTTTGATAAGTATCCCTGTTTTCATGTCACTATTTGTCATGACTTTTTTTTTTTATTTATAATCATAAGTTATTTGCCATACTGGTAAACGTACTGGTAAAAGTGTACCGGTATAGTAGGTGTGATGTGTACAGACACTAATACCGTTATCTTCTACAGCATCACAAAGCGCAATACAAAAAGCACAGAAAGCATGATGGATATAAAAGGTGCTGCTTTTAGCACTGCGCAACCAGTTACCATGGAGCATCTGAGCAAAGCTTGAGCGTGGCAACAACTTCTGCCCCTCTCAGCAGTGTTCTTCTGCGCTCCACCGGGAGAGCCTGGAAAGCTTCATTTGTGTTAGAGAGTCGAGCAGGAACTGCACAGATGAGATTTCGTTCAATCCACAGTGGTGTGGCCCCTGGAAGACCCTCCAGCTCTTCCACTGTGCTACATTTTAGAACCATTGTCTTGTATGCACTTGGAGAGTGTAATGTGGAGAAAGATGTGCTGTGAGTATTGTTTTGTTAAAAGCCATGTTGAATATGCACTTGAGATTCTGAAGAGGTTGCGGAGTGTTTCTATTCTCATCAAGGTACAGCTATTCAAAATGCTCTTCCCGAACAGCAGTAAAGCTTAGATGAAAACGAGAGAGAAACACGTTTGGTTGAAGCTAAACTGGTACTCGGGCATCAAATCCTGCATTGTATGAAAATTATTATGAGGGAAAGAAGGTGTAAAAATGTCTCCCTTGACATTACTGATAAAACCAATGTAGAAAGGCATGCTGGTCAATGGAGCACTCACCTGAAGCTTGTCTGTGCTGAGGTCCGGTTGGTTATGTTAATGCCGGTTTGCCAGAATATGAAGTAAATGTGATCGAGTGAGCTGGTGGTGTGACGTCGGTTAGATCTGAGCGACAATGAGCAGAATTACTCACACAGAAAAGAGCTGAACTGGGAGGGTGAAGGAGGGAGAGAGAGAGAGAGCGAGAGAGCAAGGGAGAGAACAGCTAGACACAAAAGATCAGGATTTTCTGGAAAGAATGCATGTATGATGGTGAACGCGGCAAAACGATTAGGTTTTTTGATGATGAAATGGTCCCTGTATATTCAGAGGCCGTATTATTTATTGTAAGCTTTCAACTGTATGATCATAGACATATCTCCCACACAGTTTGCCAATTTCACTGCTCAAACACACCTGGGTCAACTCATATGTTAATTAACAGGACTGGTGAGGGTGTGAGGAGGGGAACTATCAAACTGTGCTGGACACTGTCCCTCCAGGATGAACACACATGTGTAATGTGTAAAAAGTACATTAAAAAAATGTTGTGGACAACTAGCGGTGTGACGTTAGAACAAGGTAGAATTTCATCTGTTATGATGATGGAGTGTTTAACATCCTTTAGTATCTGCACTGTGTACAAGCAATATTGTGATAAACACCCTGTTAAACATATATTGCCTGTTTTACTGTATTTTAAGAGCATTATTATTATTATCGCACATTGTAAACTCTACATTCTGCACTGTGTGTGTTACAACTAGGAGGTCAGTGGGAGGACTTTCCATCAACTTTCTCCATTTTCTGCAACATTGTTTTGTCATGTCAAGATGCAGTGTGTGTCTTTTGCAGTGGTCTGTTTGTCAGACACAGAAGATGGCGGACATGTTGGACGTACTCCGGGGCCTGTGCTGAACCGGAAACGGCTCCGACAAGAAACGAGAAAACTTGATTTGTTGTATCTGTCTCCCTGGCTCTTAAATGAGAAGCAGCTTTAACATCTGAATTAACTGTCGCCAGGTTGAGTGGAAGGTGAGATGGCGTAGTTTCAGCGCGCTTGAGCAATGCCATCACCATGACAACCACTGAAGGGAAGAATGACCGCGAATGCGCCGTAGGAAAACATGGCCGATTGAGGGGGAGGGTCATCAAGTCCAACTGACAATTACTTCAACTTTACAAGTCGCCCGCATTTGGTTTTCAAGGTTGTTTGTGAATGGCAATACGTCATTAGCGCCTAGTTGTGCTTCACACAGGCTTTATCACCAGGAAATACACACTCACGGCCCTTGGGTTGGTTTGCATCACTTGTTTGTGTTAATCTCATACAGTATATAGAGTTAAAATTCAGATTTATGTTTTATATTTGACCTTTTTATAGATTTACATCATTTCATCCCAAATTAAACAATTACACAGGTTGTTTCTGCTGTCATCCCTTTAATACAGTATGTGTCTTCAGACAGACAGACAGGCAGACAGATAGATAGAGACAGACAGAAACAGACAGAAACAGACACTTATATAGATATAGACAGAAAGAAAGACAGACAGATAGATTATAGACAGATAGGTATATAGATGGATTGATACAGGCAGGTAGGCAGGCAGGCAGGCAGGAAGGCAGGTAGGTAGGTAGGTAGGTAGGTAGGTAACACCACCTGGCTAATATTGAGTAGTTGCCCCATGCTGCTCCATGTTAACATTCTGTAAGACAGGAGCTCCTCTTTGGGGTGAGACCAGACAGGCCAGCCTTCACTCCCAACATGCAACAGTAAGACCTGTTGCTGAGTTACCAGTTGTCCTCCTTGGATCACTTTTGATTGGTACTAATTACTGCAGACCTGAAACATTCCACAAGACCTGTCGTTCTGAAGATGAACCTCTAACCATCACAACAAGGCCCTTGTCAAAGTGCCTCACATCCTTATGCTACGGCTTCTAGCAAATCAGCTTCAAGAACTGACTGTTAACTTACTGCCTAATATAGCCCACTTCTATAATAACAATGATTTTCAATGTTAATTAACTTCAGAAGTCACACACATGTGAAAAGTAAATGATCCATCCTTTGTTACAGCACATAGAAAGGTGATGCTGAAACATCATTTGACATTTGTTTTGTTTTGTATTGTATTAGTAAACGAAGTTAGAATCACTTTTCTCTCTAGACACTCAAAATTTATTCATAAAATGGACCATTCCATGGGGTGTACTTATTTTTTCAGATATAATTTTCTGCGTAATAAAAGGTTGAAGGTTATGTGAAGCCATTTGTCCAGAAGCTAAAAATGAACCAAAGCCGAACTTTTAAACAGGATAAAGGAGTTAAAAGGGCAGTACACACAATAAAACTCGAACATCTTGAACGCAACTGAAAAACGGTTGCCTGTAATCAACATTTTCCACAAATCAAAGTCAAAAAATTATGCTAAAGAACTTAGTAATTGCGCTAATGAGGGCAACACAGGTGCTGTACTTGCTTTCTCAATACACATTTATTTTTAAAATATTTTTGTTGAATAAATGATTGAAAAGTTCCTTTTTGTTTTTGTCCCTGGTTTTGTTCATGTATATGACCTTTATCTGTAAGCACTGTATCAATGGGGGTGAAGTGTTTTAAACAAAATATGTTTTAAAAACTGTAATCTGTACACCACTGTGTATTAGGAGTGGGAATCACAGGGTATCTCCAATTTGTATATCTATATCTATACAATATCCAATATCTATACAATTTGATACGTGGCCCACAACAATGATAATACTGGGATACCGCAATTCTGCAATAATCGATATATTATCGAAAATGACATAGCAATATAACACAGAAACATGAAGATGTGTTATTAATTTACATAAGTAACAGCAATTCTATCATCACTATGTAGTGTTTGATGCAGGAAAATGGGTGGAAACAGTTGCTTTATGTAACAACACTACATAGTTGAACGAACACTAGTTCAGCTCTAGTTTTAACTGTGTTTACACCGGACACATTACAGAGCGATATGCGATTTGGTCCACCCCTACTGAACATTGATTATAACTTTACTACACATTTTATTACAATGGCACCTGACAAGGGTGGGATATATTATCTTCAAGGGAACAGACAGTGCTGGAAGCAGGAAAAATGAGTGAGTGTAATCACCTGATCCCCTTAGACATGTCTTAGGGAGTGTTCCAGTCCCTACCAGAAGTGATCGAGGAAGGACAGGGTCCTGGGCACACATGGCTCATTGATGCACATGGGGAGTCTGTTTTGTACCGTACCTGTTAACGCAGTCAGAGGTGTTTCAGCAGGATACTCAATATTAGGCAGGTGGTGTTAATGTTATGGCTGATGTAGTGTATAAATACATAGTGAGAGATTTGTAGAGGGAAATGAGCAGTTTGTGCAGACGCTCCACACTAAAGCACTGCCACAAGATGGCGATGTAGGATCAATTTTCTCCACTTATCCAAGGACTCGCTTCACTATTTAGAGTGACAGTGACTTCCCATCGTACAACGTGCACCACAAAGAAAAGTGACCTCTGTATTCAACCCCTCCAAACATGGAGTAGTGGTCTAATGGGAGAGTAACTGGCTCAGGTGTTACTAGACCTGGATCATGAACCTGCAAACACAAGTTCCAGACCACCAGGCCAATACTGCCCACTTTTCAGAGTATTGTCATTGAAGTAATGACAAAATACAGACTGTTTCACAAGCTATTCGGTCTAGACGTCTTGGTTCCTTTACGTCACAGTTGGTACAGAAGGGCAGCGGGAGAAAAACCAGTACAAACCAGTGACAACATTCTGAAACTGTCCATACAGCCCTCAACCGAAACATTTTAATTTCTTTGTTTTTCAGTACTCTACTAGACTGCGTTTATCATCGTGAATTTCTATATTTAACCCATTCAGCAACAGGCAACAATTAACAGTAGTGGTGGGACCCTACCTTCCTCAAGGGTGCCTCAGTGGGGCCAGGGCCAGGATTGGAACACTGCTAGTTCCCCACATACCCATGTTGCAAGATGGCAGCCACACTGCTGCAGCACCATTGGGGGTTCGGTGCCTTGACCTCAAGGGCACTTCTGCCCCCGGCTGTGTCCCAAACCCACTTCTCTAGTGTTTAGGCCTGAACAGTTTTTGTGCAGTGCCCTTAGGCGTCCACACAGCTCTACTTTCCTCTTCATCTTGTCCATTTGCATCTGTTTAAAAACAAAACATGAACAAAATGGATTGCCATACCAGCCCCATTTTACAGACTTATGAGCATGTGGCTATTTTTGGGATTGACAGGCATACTAGTAATCCACTGTAATCCCCCAGTATTGCCTTTGCCTTCAGCACAAACACTGGCGAAAAGAGAGATCCACCATAGATTTAAGAGAAGAAGTAGAGTCTTCTACATATACCTCTCCTGTATTAATCATCTAAACAAATAAAAAAGCATTAATGATCTTACGTTCTGAACTACTGCACCATGTTTTCTGTTCCACATGAGGATAAGCCTCTGCAGTAATGATTTAGCCATGATGTATTCTCTGATTCAAAATAAAAATGGCGAGATTGCTACTTGACTAAATGCCTGAGTTGAGTGAACGATGAAGCCGTGTCCCCCTCAGCAGACAGCTGCTACTCTGCGGCCTCCGGGCAGTCTGTGCTACTGTTCTGATTTCACCTCTGCCCCAGACAGTGCTCATTTTCTCTCTCATATTGCTCTCTTTTTGCTTATGTGCATATTTTTTTAAATGTTTATATTTTTATGTAAATGTGACCTAAAACATCAAAAGCAGTCCATAAAAAAAGATCAAGAAAACTTTGTTCAACAAATGAAACAAAATATATAATATTTGGCCATTTATTTCTTGAAAAAAAATCTAATAAATAAATAAATATATTCTATAAATAAATACTATAAATTATAAATATCGTTCCTCCGAATGTTATTTAAATAAGCGCCAACGTGTGTAATGCCATGGGGCCTTAGTTACTCCACCAGAGGGAGACATTCACACACCTGAGGCTCTGTTATGCCATTTTCTAAGCGTTTATGCTACTTTCACTTTTACATATAATGTATATATATATATACAGTACAGGCCAAAACTTTGGACACACCTTCTCATTCACCATATTTTCTTTATTTACATTGGTAGATTCTCACTGAAGGCATTAAAACTATGAATGAACACATGTAGTTATAGTGAGATTTCTTGCTTTATCAATTGTGTTGGGACCATCAGTTGTGTTGTGCAGAGGTCAGGTTACTACACAGCCGACAGCCTTGTTGGACAACTGTTAAAATTCATATTATGGCAAGAACTAATCAGCTAACTAAAGAAAAACAAGTGTAAGTAAATTACTTTAAGAAATGAAGGTCACTCAGTCTGGAAAATTGCTAAAACTTTGAACGCGGCCCGTCGTAAGTCGATGACCGCTGTATTAGGCCGGTCTTAATGTTGTGGTATATGTGTAGTTACATCACAAACGATCCAACTGCAGGCTCCTGTACATCTGTCAGACCAAAACACACCTAACAACTCCCTTGGGGGGTAAATAACAAATGTACAAAAATCACAAATGTCTTGACGACCAAATAATTCTCATTATTGTCCAACAACTCCTGTTACTTCGAGTCGGAGGCTGAGGCGAGCTTGGCGGAGTGGGCAGAGATTTTAAAAGTGTCGTCATTTCGTAATTTGCGGCGCTTCGTTGCCAGGGAGTGATATAAATGAGAATATGACAGAAAGGGAGACTTTTCAACAGACTGGGTACTGTTTCTCTGCGGTTCTAGCCGCAGCAGCAGCGCTGTCAGAGCCCTGTGTCTACTGGGAGGCAGTTAGCTTAGCACGTCCTCCCCTCCGCGCCGAGTAAACACAGCTGTCTCTTTAAGTTGGACTCAAAGCCGATTACCGCTGATCTCGGCCGTGATTCGGGTTTTACCGTCTGTTCACTGAATTTGCTTTTTTACGGTGGGTTCTTGAACGAAAACTCGTAAATTCGGTCAAAATTAGAAAATTGATCTCAGTTTGGCTGAACCTGTTGTAGTACAAATTTGCGATTTGACGCTTTAACGAAGTAAATCGGGTATCGCTCAACTTTCCCCCGCGCGCTTCCCGCCAGTGCCTGGATTATCCCTCCTACCCCCATCACTTTCCGTGTAAGCGAGGCTTCCCCGTCGACATCCGAGGACCATGGGCTCGTGCGAAGCGGCGTGAGCGACCCCGAGTTGGAAAATGCAGAAAAGTGTGCGCTACAATGAGGGCCACGCACTCTACCTGTCCGTGATCGCGCGAAAAGAGGGCGTGAAACGGGGCTACCTGAGCAAAAAGACCACCGAGAACAGCCGCTGGAACGAGAAATACTTCGCTCTCTACCAGAACATTCTATTTTACTTCGAACACGAACAGAGCGCGAGACCGACGGGCATCTACCTGCTAGAGGGCTGCACCTGCGAGCGCGCGCCCGCACCGAAAGTGTCCACCGTGGGGAGAGACGCCTCGGACAAGCAGCAGGTATGAAGCCCAGTGTCTGTTTTATTTTTTGTTTCTTAACTTGTTTTGTTTATTACTTTTACTTAATATCGCGTATGAAGCAGAAGAGTAGGAACAGTGGTTTGTTTTTTTGCTCTCACATCCGAGAGGAGACGCAAGCGCGGGGGGCGCGCGCGCACGAGGCGCAAGAGGAGTGAAGTTGTTGACACGTGCGCGCGTATATTTCGCGGTCGAATTGCAAAACCAGCGAAGTGAAATGAGTCACGAAGAGTTCACCCGACGCTGAATCGTTTGTTTCAACGGATCCGCCGTCCGCTTCGACAACACGGAGAGAGAGAGAGAGAGAGAGAGAGAGAGAGAGAGAGAGAGAGAGAGAGAGAGAGAGAGAGAGCGAGAGCGCGCGGATGCATTGCTGATGGGCGATATAGGCTTAAAATATCACAATATCTCGCGATATTGCCCAGTAACGATATGCAGGACGTCATCTTATAGCCTACACATTCCTGAGAGAGTAAAACTTAACACTGACCATGAAATGCTAAACTATATCAGGAGAATACACTACAGAATTGGAATAATATTCACAAATTAATTTCAGTGAACACAACAATACTCACAAGATTAATATGCTAACCCTGGGAAAAGCAACGCAGAGGTGTTATAAAATTACTTTTATTATGTAAACAAATAGCAATTAAGTGCAGCGATAAGTTTAAACAGAGCCCCTTAATATCCGTCCATAACCCTCAGATATCGCAACAGAAATTAGTAATTACACATGTTACACTCATATAACTTCAGAAATGAGAGGTTTGTTTTAAGCTGTTTCATACCTTTTAGGCAGCGGCGCTCAATACGTCGATCACGAGCTACCGGGCTACTATCAATCACAAAGGCATTGCTAATCGATCACAGAGCTCTGCCTATCAAAATAAACTACCGCGCACGTGAGACCACGCAGCGTAAAAGCAAGTAAACCACGAGCCACAGAAAACACTGCAGTACAGATGGAGCCAATCATCCATCCCCACTGTGGCGTTTGGCAGTTGATTGACATATAGCGCAGCCAATCCCGCGTCATCTTTTGTAACAAGCGCCACCGCACATGTTTGGTCACCGCGTGAGCTGCTGCTAAACTCACCTAGTTAGCAGCTACAATTTATTTACTTCTAAAGAAAGGGTGTAAAAATGAGTGGGGGACAAAGTAAGAAACCAAAATCAGACTGATCATTAAAAAGTAAGACACTGACTACCCACTAAAAGCGAGGGGATTATGTCTGGACTATGCAACTCTGGCTGATGATGCTACAGCACTGCATTGAGCCAAACATGTTTATGCTGCTATGCAAGGTAAACACTATATATTTTAAATATAAAGTATACTCCGTATATTCATACCCGGCTACTTTTGGAGACCGGTGTCCATTTGTCGTGACGTCTCTTCAAACCTGGCGTTTATTGGAAATGGGCATCAATAAGAGACAGGCTAATATTAGAAGATATACGGTATCATCATTATCAAGATATGACATATTTATCATGTGAAGGAATAAAGCTAATATCCCATGGACAATAGGCCCTAGTTAATGATACAGACCTCACAAAGCAAAACTACTTAGAACCAAAGTTTATTTAGTGCAAAGTGAATGTAGTAAGTATAAAAAGTGTGTGTGTGTGTGCATATTTTAGTATAATGTCTACAATAGTTAGGAGTGTGTTTATTTTCTGTTTGAATAGTTTTTAAGTGGCATATAATAAAACAACCCTTCAATCAATCTTCTGGTAACAGGTCAGGGTATTATAAAGTATTATAGAGTATTATATAACATTGTAACTCACCACTTGTGCCAAACTTAATCCGAGAATTGTCATTCAGTTCAAAAAAGACATTTTTCAACACAAATCTCTCTCTACAGTACATCTCCTCTGTAGGGAATCTGGAGAAATCTCTAAGAAAAGTCCAGACAGTTTTAAATATGCATAAGACTGCATGAGTACTGTAATGCTACCATGATATTAACCACATGGGCCTGGGAGTACCTTGGAAAGCCATTGGCACTTACCACAATCTACTGTTGCAAAAAAAGAGCAGTCCATCACCAGTTCTATGCAAAAATGTCGCAGAGTTTCAGGGATCGAGCCTTGTATCGGACAGGAATGGTAAAATTACGTTTGCCTAAATGATGATGATGCAGCTAAAGGATAAGGTGATGTAATGCAATCGTTTGAATTGTACAAACATTTAATCTGTAAATATAAAAACATTTTGAATTTAATGAAAGTTGTTCATTAAAACATTGGATTTGTCTTCCCTTTTTCTTACTTTTGTCAGAGATAAGAGTTAAAGGGAATTGATTAAAAAGTAAAAAAAACAACTTGTTCTCTATTCACTAACATATTGTAATGGTTCTCCAGAGAGAGAGCCACTAAATGACCACTCGCACACAAGTTATGCCCTTTTGAACCAACCAAGTTGGCCAG
>JBBIGC010000036.1:10567800-10579525 GCA_037576955.1 Lepidarchus adonis
AGATAATGGCGTGAAAATATAAGAAGTAGAAGTAAAAAGTAGTCTGAAAAATAATTACTCCACTAAAGTATAGATAATCAAAATTTCTACTTAAATAAGGTAACGAAGTATTTGTACTTCGTTACTTGACAGCTCTGGATATTACATTGGGCTAACTGATGACTACTAGTTTCCATTTGTTGTTAGCAACATTAGCATGCTAGACTTTCAGCTAGTCTTTATTTCCAAAGGGATTGAGGATCAAATCAATTTTCCGTAGTCTCATGTATCTCTGTGCGTTAATTTAGATGTATACCCACTCTGTGGACCTAGCCTAGCCTAGCATACTGTAGTACAGCAGATCTGGATGCATTTCCCTGACCCCTCTCTCTTCCACTGAGATTATCCACCATAGACTGAAGCTAGCAGATCTGTAAGTCTCCACATTCACTTTAACAACTGCAGCTTCTTTCCTTAATTTTTCAAATATACTGTAATTAAGCAATAACCTTTGATATTTTAAAGGGCCTATATCATGGTAAAACGTGATATTACATTTTTTTTTTTTTTTTATGTGTTAATTAATTTTTTTTTAATTTTATGTGTTAATTCATTTTTAAGACATTAAAAAGTTTGATCCAGTTGAAATTATTAATTGGTTTAAAATAAATATAAAACATAATTTACTCCACTGTCTATATATTCCTTACATGTGAAATCTGCTGTAAAACATTAACATTTCATATTGTCACAAAAACCTACACATTTACACGTATTTGTCCTTTTAGGTTAGAACAATTTAGCTACACCTCAAGTTATAATTAATGTCCAGACAAGGCATCATTCAGGGTGGACAATTACAGGTTATTTACATATGTGAGTTTTAAAGGCAATGTAACTTTTCTTTTTCTTTTAAAACCCCCTTAAAAATTAAATGTGCTCTTAAGTAAACAAATATGAGTGTGATTTTTTTGTAAATTAAAAATCAAAAGTTAATTTAAAAACCTTGAACCTTTAAAAGGAAATCAATTTTGAAGGTTTTGATTGACCACCTTGATTCTATAATGAAAATTTATACAAATATTGAACTTGACACCTACAACACACTCAAAGAACATTGAACTTTTTGAACACATTTGACCGCATTTCTGATTGTTTTTTGAGTAAAGTGTCGAATTCTTCAAGGAGAGGTCAGGTCACCAAACTAAATTTCAAAGGTTTTATTAAACAGAGAGAAAAATTACAGTTACATGCTAAAAATTTTGTGGAAAACAAAATTCTCCTGTAAGTTTGATCCCAAAACAGAAAGAGAGAGAGAGCATGAGTGAGAGATGGAACTCAGATGTCAGACACTCTAGTAAGCATTTTAAAAGGGGATACCTTTTAATGCTCAATCGCTGTTTTGATATATCCACATTTCCAAATAAATACATTACTTCTCATTCTTTTATCAAGCTTTTTAAATAATGATTTTCAACAGGTTTTCCATCATAAAAATATGTTTCAGTTCAGAGGCATTGCCTTAACTTGAAAAACTTGAAGAATCATCCATTTTTAGGGGTTCTTTACCATATGCCCCCTTTCTTCTTCAGTAAATTATCAAAAAGAGACGAAACATCAGAGGACTTCACAGTACAAAGCGAAAGGCTCAATGCGCTTCCTGTTGTTGGCCAGCTTAATTGAAGACTCTTTTGTGATGTGCAAAGTATTCTGCATATCGATTACACAACTGTTGATGAATAGAGACATCATAAAATCCATTATCATTTCAATCAAAGTACAGACATTAGCACAGGATGTTGAAATCAGAATTGTTTCTATGAAAAGCCTGTTTTTTTTCCACGTTGCACTCACTTGCAACAACTTTTGCTTCATACGACATCATTGGTAAGGTCTGATCTGAAAATCGAACAGATTTTTCCTCTCGAGACTAAATCCCAGGAATGCCATGATCCAGGTGAAAAAAATATTTGAATTTGATTATATGTACAGAATGTGGAATTTTGTTTTATTCAGTATCATATTTGTTTAAAGCTAAAGTGCTACAGGATACATGACTACACTTATGTTTTCTGTGAAATACTTAATCATTAAAAGACGATTAATAAAAATACAGCCCAAAGACGTCTTGTATAATTGTGATATTGAGCACAGATGTTTATGAAAAGAGCTGTCATTAGATAAATTATCATTTCCATTAAAATACAGTCATTAGCACGGGATGCTAAAGTCAGAACTGTTTCTTGTTTTTTTCCCACGTTGCACTCAATTGAATTCTAAACCAACAACTTTTCAAACAACTCAAACGACAGGCCTATTAAGCTTTTACACTGGACAAACACTACTGAGTTGCACCTATTCTGTCTGTTCGTTAGCGAGACAGTCTGCCTCTTTGATCCTACCTGCTAAAGATTCAGATGCAAATGGAATATACTTGACAGAACTGCCAGCAACCAAGTGACTTGGGTTACCATGGAAATCGGGTTTGATGTTATGCTGAAGTGGCACTGTATTATTATGCTTGAAGCACTTGCCACTGAATGTTACGCAAGATACCCCGCCACCCTCCTACCGAATCAGTGAACTCTGGCCGCAGATGAGAAAATTGCGTCCTGTGCGGAATTGCGTTAGATTGTGCCGTTTTATTTGTGTCAGTTCAGTCTGTCGATTCCGGCCTTGCTGTGAGGACGGATCTTTAGTGCAGAGTTTCAGTTCTGCAGACTGCTGGACAATGCATTGCTGTCCGACTAAGAACAGCAGCCTCCTATGATGTCCCCTTTGAATAAAAGAAACACAGGAAAGCAAGCAAAAGAGCAGGCTATGCATGAGACTGGGCACAAATGTGAATTTGACCCTTCAGTGAGTGTACAGTTGTGAGTGGAGTAGTTGTTTGTATGAATTTAGTTTGGAGGAATCTGCAGAACGTCGGCGAAGGTGATTATGAGGTGGGCGACTGAGGTGGTTATGTAGTGGAGGTGAGGGAGGCAGATTGAGAAGTGTGTATGTGGGGGGCAGAGACTCTATTGTTATCTCCCAGCTTAAACAAGGCCTGAGGCTGAGGACAGTGCATTAAAGGCAGAGAGGAGATGTGCCGGCTGTTACATAAGTAAGCGCACACACACAGACACTGTCTCTCTCTCTCGCTCTCTCTCTCACCAGCCATGCAGCAGGAGAACACGAACAAGCCCTTAAGCCTACGTCCGATAACGTGCATGCGCTTGCACACACACACAGTCCCTCTCACAATCCCAGGTTATTGCATCAGCGCACTTGCACTGCAAACCGCTCACCTCCACACGCCTGAAAAAGCTCTGCCCGTTTTCACTACTTTTGGAAAATCTCAACAGTGTGACTGTTGTCATTTTTCAGGCAAGTTGGTTCCTAAATGGAAACCAATACAGTAGTCAACGTAAAAACCCAACTGCACATACTTTCAATGATCGGTCTCCAGATATTTCATGTTTTCCTTAAAAAGAAATTTTGAAATTTGTCATGAAATGAGGATTGGTCAAAGATTTTTCCATTTTCTTTTAGAAAAAACTATTTATTCTTCATGGAATCATTGCAAAGCTTTTTTCTGCCCTTCTTTAAGCACTATTTCCTGGTCATCTTTGGCCACGATGGGCAGAAACCTCTGGAGCTGCGAACCGAAGAGGATGCAGACTGCAACGAGTGGGTGGAGGCCATTCAGCAAGCCAGGTACAGCAGATCATCATCGTTTTAGGCAGAAATGTACATCTTATGATGTACAGCAAATCTATTCCATCTGTACCTTAGCTTCAGCAACTATAACAGAAAGTCCTCATTCAGGCACTTTTTAAAGACAATGTTTTGACGTTTTCGTCATTAACAATACAAAATACAATACAATTTTTAGGTGGATTTATGAACTATGTTCAGTTGGACAGCAGAGTCTGAGACAATCTGCACTCACTGTTTGATGATCCACACAAATCCCTATGTTTTCCCACACAGCCACCATCTGTAATTTCCAGGACTCTGCATTTAGTGGTTCAGGCTCAGGTCATCCACTCATGCACTATGACGCTAGTGTTTAAAGATTACATCACAGTATTGAAGGTGGCATGCACAGTTCAGGACCTTTGCAATGCCATACCGGCTTATTGCTCCTGTATATGCACATGAAAATGTCCTGGATTTGTATTTTTCTGAGAGAAGAGCATGGTGATGGATTTCAAAGAGTTTAAGTGAAAATATGTGGCAAATCTATAGCAAAACCCCAAATAAAGCAGACAATTTTAAGAAGAGACTGATAAACAAAAAGCGCATAACTAATTCTAAAGCTGATGAAGATTTGAAAAATGACACTGGAGGATTCCGTTCTTTTCTGCTATTTAATACTTGCGAAAGAAGGGACAAGACATCCTTAAGATCAGTGTCCATTTACTATTAAATGAAATCATATTTGTACATGTTACCATAAAGAATGGTTACGCATAAATCATTGCACAGTTAAGAAATTAGAAAATAACATGTTTGAAAAAGTTCTTTAAAAGTCCATTTGAGGCCATTACAAGCTGCCAGGCAGAAATGTTGCATCAAATTAATTTAATAATTATTCAGATACATAATACAATAGAAACCGTTAACTCTCATTCAGCATTCACTGATAAATAAAATTGGCTCAACCCTAAAAAAGGTTCTTTAGATGCAGCAAACTAAGGTGTGGATTTATGTCAAACTGCAAAACTCTTTTATAGTCTCTCCAGGGAAATAAATACAAATGTTGTTTTGTGCATCATTGGTAATGTTTGCTAGAGCTAGTACATAATGCTGATGATCTAAAAATCTTTTAAGAATTTGCTCAAGACTAAATCCCAAGAATGTAATTACCCAGGTGAAAAAATATTAGAATTAGTGCATTCACTACATACAGTGAATAATTATTTTACCCCTCACTGATTTTGTCTATAATTTTAATTGTATGTTTATTTTAACAGTGAGAGATAGAATACAAAAAAGAAAATCCAGAAAATCACATTATATAAAATACAGGGTGTCCATAAAGTCTCTTTACAATATAAAAATGTAGTACAAAGGCAATTGATGAGCTATCTTCATCAGATTTGTTCTATGTACTCAGTGGTTGTCAAAGTTTATAATCACATTGCATTTTTGTATTTCAGGTACCCTGTTGATAATTTTTTGAAACTGTAAAGAGACTATATGGACACCCTGTATATAAATTAATTTGCATTTCAAGTATTTGATCCGCAAGTATTAGTACTTGGTTTCAAAACCCCTGTTGGCAGCACAGAGGTCAGATGTTTCTTGTAGTTGATTTAGTATGTAGTTAATGTAGTTGGTTTGCGCACAAAGCAGGAGGATTTTGGTTCACTTTGCAGATCAGTAAATAAATCATTAAGGTTTTGAGGCTGTCGCTTGGGAACTTGAAGCTTCAGCTCCCTCCACAGGTTTTCTATGGGATTAAGGTCTGGAGACTGACTAGGTCACTCCATGACCTTAATGCACTTCTTCTTGAGGCACTCCCTTGTTACCTTGGCTGTTTGCTTTGGGTCATTGTCATGCTTGAAGACACATCCACCACCCATTTTCAGTGTCCTGGCAGAGGGAAAGTGGTTGTCACTCAAGATTTTATGGTATGTGGCCCCATCCATCCTCCCGTCTAAGTTGTCCTGTGCCCTTAGCAGAGAAACACCCCCAAAGAATAATGTTTCCACCTTTGGGTCATAGTCAGTGTTTGCCTTCCTTCAAACAAAACAAGTTGAGTTGATTCCAAAGAACTCGATTTTGTTTTCATCTGACCACAGAACCTTCTTCCAACCACTCTCTGAATCATCAGGTGTTTACTGGCAAGCTTCAGACGAGCCTTCACATGTGCCTTCTTGAGCAGGGGGACTTTGGGGGAACTGCAGGATTTTAATTCATTATGGTGCAGCGTGTTACCAATGGTTTTCTTAGTGACTGTGGCTCCTCCTGTGTAGTTCTAGGTTGATCTCTCACCTTTCTCAGGATCATTCTAACACCACGAGGTGATATATTGCATGGAGCCCCAGGCCGAGATCAGTTGATCATTGTGTTTCTTCCATTTTCAAAGAATTCCACCAATTGTCTCCTTCTCACCCAGCTTCTTGCTTATGGTTTTGTAGCCCATACCAGTGCAGGGCTAAAATCTTGTTCCTGACATCCTTAGACAGCTCTTTGGTCTTGCCAATCCTGGAGAGGTCAGAGTCTGATTGAGTCTGTGGACAGGTGTCAGTTATACAGATGACTAGTTGAGACAGGTGTCTTTAATTTGGGTGACGAGTTGAAATTAGGAAAATCTAGGAGGTCTGTGGGAACTCTTAGTGGTAAAATACTTATTTTATTGAAATGCAAATCAATTTACAGTGGTGTGAAAAAAGTGTTTGCCCCTTTCCTGAGTTCTTATTTTTCCATGTTGTCACACTTTAATGTTTCAGATCTTCAAACAAATTAAATATGAATCAATATAAGGCAACCACAAAATGCATTTTTTAAAGGGAAGGATTTTATTATTAAGAGAGAAACTCCAAACCTACCCCTGTGTGACCCCCTAAACATAATAACTGGTTCGGCCCTTAGCAGCAACAACTGCAATCAAGCGTTTGCGAAAACTTGCAACGAGTCTTTTCAGCTGTGGAGGAATTTTGGCCCAAACTCATCTTTGCAGAATTGTTGTAGTTCAGCCACATTGGAGGGTTTTCGAGAATGAACCACCTTTTTAAGGTCACAGGATCTCAATAGAATTCAGGTCAAGATTTGACTAGAAAAAAAGAAATCAGGACCACTGTATATATTTTATTTTATGTGATTTTATGTATTTTCTTTTTAAAATTCTCATTCTCACTGTTAAAATAAACCTACCATAAAAATTATAGACTGTTAGTTAATTTCTTTGTCAGTGAGCAAACTTCATCAAACTTAAAAAAAAAAATCTGCAAGGGATCAAAATATTTCCTCCAGTGTTATTCAGTATCATATTTGTTTAGAAGCTAATTTGAGATCCAGGATACATGACCATGCTTTGTTTTAGGTGAAATACAAAATAATAAGATAATTAGATCATTAATAATAATATATCTTATTAGAATAAGATCATTAGTATATAAATACACACATTTACTTTGTGTGTTTTACAGAGACTTATAATAATGTATAATTATGAAATTGTGCACATCTCTTTCCCCATGTGTATATATTTTTTTTCATATGCTGCCAGCTATTCCGACCTTATCATCGAGCGGGAGGTGCTCATGCAGAAGTACATTCACCTGGTGCAGATCTTGGAGACGGAGAAGGTGGCAGCCAATCAGCTCCGTACACAGCTAGAGGACCAGGACACAGAGATCGAGAGACTCAAGTCCGAGGTCAGAACTGACCGACAAATTTCTATACTTTAAGTAATGATGTAGCACTAAAGACCTTTGTATATTTGGTAGAACATGTATCCCTGTCATATCCCAGTCACTTTTTCATTGCCCATCTATTATAATATAATGAGGTTAACTGAGTGGTTTGTGTTTTATCTAAGATTCTTGTACTGAACAAAACAAAGGAGAAAATGCTGCCTTATCAAGCCAACCAAGAGGAGGAGGACCCTGATATAAAGAAAATCAAAAAGGTGCAGCAAAGTTTGTTTAATTTAAGATTTTCAACACATTTTGGTTCTATGTGTGATGTTATAACTCTAGGATGGATTGAAAGATGTGCTGTGGTCAGATAATTTCACCTTTCAGCTTGGTTTTGCGTTAAATGTATTTTTTAACTGATTGTTATCAATGAAAGGTGCAAAAAACAAAATTTATCATGTAACGGGAGGGGCACCAGTGCCAAATGAAAATGTGTGGCATTAGGAGAATTGGACAAGTCTTGTAGAATGGGCAAACGAATAAACGAATAAACATGGTCTTTAAAAGGAAATGTGATGTATTAAAGTGGTGAACAATCTTCTGTCAAATGTGTGTGTGTTATTGGTTAATATTTTATATATTGCAAAAATAAAGTTGATCAGTGAAAAACTTTGAAACTTTATTTAGCGTTTTAGTAAATATTTCAGTTCTTGTTTCTTTGTATTTTATGAAATATCAGTTTTCATGTTGTACTATTCATGCTTTTTAATGCTTTTTAGTTTTTAAATAAGTTTTAAAATTGCATTACTGACTCATCCAGCATCAATGTTATTCAAAATTCTTATATTACAAGTATAAAAATGATCATTCTTGTTATAATAATTATTAGTAACACAAAATGTTTTTATTTTATGTTAGAGGAACAGTCCTGTGCTAGTAAGGCTTAATAATGAACAAATGCTAAAATGGCTAATAATGAATTAACAATATATCATTATTTGGTCAAACTGTACCACTTCAACGACCATATGCTTTTCCTTTTAGGTGCAAAGCTTCATGCGTGGTTGGCTTTGTCGGAGAAAGTGGAAGATCATTGTACAGGACTACATCTGCTCCCCTCATGCTGAAAGCATGAGGAAGAGGAACCAGATTGTATTCAACATGGTTGAGACAGAGACTGAATATGTACTCCAGTTGTCCATTCTGGTCAACTGTTTCCTGCGGCCACTCAGAATGGCGGCTAGTTCTAAGAAACCTCCCATTAGTCATGACGACGTGAGCAGCATTTTCCTCAATAGGTATGTGGATAATATATTACAGATAAGAAAACCATGGTTAAATATGGTTGTGTGATGGCAAATGTTTGTCAAGCTTTCTTTAGTTGGTCAGAGGAAAATGATGACTCTAAACCACCATATTGATTCATCTTTTTTGTTGTTTTTGTACAAAGTGAGACTATAATGTTTCTTCATGAGATCTTTCACCAAGGCCTAAAAGCAAGAATTGCCAACTGGCCAACATTAGTGTTAGGTGAGTGTTTTTGTCAATTAGCATTAGCTATTAGCATTAGCATTTGGTCTGTTAACTCTGTCAGCAGTTGTGTTCATTATTCATCCAAAAAAATATGAATAAATTACCCATAAAATTTATTTTTTTAGCTGATCTGTTTGACATCTTGCTGCCAATGCTGAACATTTACCAAGAGTTTGTGCGGAATCATCAGTACAGCCTGCAGGTGCTAGCTAACTGTAAGCAAAACCGGGACTTTGACAAGCTGTTGAAGCAATATGAGTCCAATGCTGCCTGCGAAGGTAGAATGTTGGAGACATTTCTCACCTACCCCATGTTTCAGGTGAATGAACGATCTCAATAACAACATTCATCAAGCTGATTGACAATAGATTTCAGAAATGTTTAATTTTCTTAAATGTTAAGGTGCACTATGTTCCAGATCCCACGATACATCATTACACTTCATGAGCTGCTTGCACATACGCCCCATGAACATGTCGAGCGTAAAAGTTTGGAATTTGCCAAGTCAAAACTGGAGGAGCTCTCCAAGTAAGTGACGCCCTGTTTTAGCATGGCCAATCAATTGCTAAGCTGTTATTAATTACTTAATTACAGATTACAAACTCCATTATAAATGTGAGAATCTGAGTTTTTAAATTCTAGATATAGAGCCGGTGTTCAGTAAACAACTACGTATGCTGCAGGCTTGTAGTGTTGATTTATTTCCTTGTTTTCCAGAATGATGCATGACGAAGTCAGTGACACTGAGAACATCCGTAAGAACCTTGCCATTGAGCGCATGATAGTGGAAGGTTGTGATATCCTTCTGGATACCAGCCAGACCTTTGTACGGCAAGGTGAGCCACATACAGTAACCACTCATAGAATCCTTATAGCTCCAGTAGACTGACTGTATTTTACTTGCATTTGCATGTCAGTGCATTACTCATCATTTTAGGCACTTACATATTCAGTGACAGCCAGAGGTGGACAGTAACAAAGTATATTTACTTACTATAATATATTTACAGTACAGTACTATATGTACTGTACTTTTCTTGAGTAGTATTTTTTTTGGGGGAAAATTTCAACTTTAGCTTCACTACATTTGAAAGACAAAACCTTACTTTTTACTTCACTACATTTATGTCTAGGTTCTTGTTACTCGTTACTTTCAGAGTAACTTCAGAGAACGAGTTGATGGCGGAGCCCTGCCTTTCAAAAAACGAGTGAACCTCAAGCCACCAAATACACTACAGTACAGGAAGTGAGGGGTAGATCGCATATCATTAAAAAAAAGGGTGTTAGCCAATCATCCATCCCCACTGTGGCGTTTGGCAGTTGATTGACATCCAGATTGGTGCAGCCCATCTGAGACCGCTATTAAGAAGGGTCACCGCACATGCTTGGTCAATCGCACGAGATTGAACACTGACTACCCACCAAAAAGCTAGAGTTTAAGAATTTAAGACATTATCGGAAAAAAATATATATATATAATATAATTTTTTTTTTAGTAGCTAGCAAGCTAAAAAAATGTGGGCACTCCTGCAATAAATCTTTTGTACTTTTAATACTTAAATATTTACTTAATATTACTTTTGTAATACTTTTACTGAAGTACTTTACTTAAGTAAAATTTGACTATATGACTGAACTTAAGTACTGAACTTAAGTACTGAACTTAAGTACTTTGTCCACCTCTGGTGACAGCAAACTTTGATTGCTTTATTGTTCCTGTACCTGGAAGTTTTGGACAAAAGCGTCAGCCAAATAAATAAATGTAAATGTAAATGTAGCAAACCTTTATGCAATCTTATCTGGCACTAAGGTTTTTGCACTGTTGTGTAATGAAACTTGGATGCCATGATGTTCTTGTTCACCATTATCAGAAATTCCTGCCCGTTGTTCATGCCCTCTTCATTGCCAATCTCTCTAGAACTGCATTTCAGTTTACCATTAATATTACTTATAATATTATTATCTTTCTGCAGGTTCTCTGATCCAGCTGCCCACGGCAGAAAAGGGAAAGCTCAGCAAGGTTCGCATAGGTTCACTGTCTCTGAGGAAAGAGGGTGAGCGCCAGTGTTTCCTCTTCACCAAGCACCTCCTCATCTGCACCCGCACCTCCGGCAGCAAGCTGCATCTGCTCAAAGTAAGTCTGCTCGAATAAAACTATGCAGCTTCATACAGTTTCAGGCCCCAATCGATATTAATGTATTAAATGTATTTAATATAGTTGTATTTTAGTGATTTCTTTTGTTTAAAGAGTGCTTCACTGTGAAATGTGTTCGCCAGTTGTCTCACGCTTATGCAAAACACAGCAGAAACTAAGTGCTAATGTAAATACTGTAGTTAACTATAAATGGTTTTGCAGTATTTCTATATTACTTCCTAAAATGTTATGTTTTTTATGTATTCTCATGCTTAATATTTTACATGTTTTCGGTGGTACGGTGCTCTTTGTGCACATAAAAAATAAACTTTGTCATCTCTGCTATATACAGTACAGTATACAGAGACGAGATGACGAAAGCTGGTATATATAAAAAATTATTTAAATATATATACTTCCTCATAAACTGATTAGTAAAAAAATTCAGTGCCTTGTATAGCTGCCTGAGTGTATAGGAAATCAAAGGACTCACAGAAGGAAAAATAAGTAATACTAATACTACTAAACTAATAAATCATTAGTTTGAGTATTCAGGATTATTATGGATATTTTAGTTATAAGATACACTTAAATGGTGCAGCTCGCACACATCCTCAGTGATGATCCAAGGTCTGAGATCATCAGACACTCTCTCCAGGGCGACCCAGCCGGGGGTGATCAAACCCTGACTTGTGTCCGAGCAGCGCTACACCACGTCTCTGCCCTC
>JBBIGC010000036.1:10583688-10597498 GCA_037576955.1 Lepidarchus adonis
TATCAGTACATTGCAGAAAATAATGAACTTTATCACAATATGCTAATTTTTTGAGAAGGACCTGTATATATATATATTTAAATAAATACAGAGGCCTAATGTCATTACTTAAGTACATATACCACTAGTCAAATGTTTCTCCAATACAAGTGAAAGTCATACAGTTAAATTTTAAGTGAAAGTACTAAAGTACTTGCTTCCAAAAATACTTAAAGTATTAAAAGTACAAAAGTAGATATGTAGACTGGTATATATTTTGACTTGAGTTATTTTGAAGGGACAACAAATTTACACTGTTTTACAAGCTGTACACTGACTACTTTACATTGCATCAAAGTGTCATATTTTCAGTGTTGTCCCATGAAAATATAAAAAATTTTTTTTAACAAAATTCTGAGGGGTGTACTCACTTGTGAGATATTGTACATTGCATTTTAACTACTCTAATGTAATTAAGGGCACTGTGAAAAATGGCCAGGACTCTGTATCAGCAGATATTCTATAATAAATGACTCAGATCTGATTTTAATATTTATTAAATACACTGAAAGTCAAAATTGCTCACATGCATGTCATACACTGATGTTTAACAAGTTAACTGTTTATTCTGTTCCGTCATATCTGTTCAGCTGAAAGAGGAAAATCATAACAAATTTAGCATATTCTAACAAGGCATCAATATTTAAATATATTTACAATACAATATATTCAATATTTACACTGCATGGTGGCATCTGGAATTGTGTTGTTGGAATATGTTATGATTATCCTTCATGAAAAACAGCTGTTAAATATCAGTGTATGTACATGAGAGATTTTTTATTGCCATCAGACAGCTTACAGGTGTATGCCAAAATTTGTGCACCCCTTGTCAAATTACAAGTTTTATTGGTTTTCTAATTTAAATCAAGTGTACACATCCTCCTTAAATAACACACAAAATTTAACACACAATTACTGTTTATTTGTTAAAATTAAAATACTGAAATATGGCTTATAGGCTACATTTTATATTTTGTTTTATTGTCCCCCATCACACACAGCAAATAAATTAAATAATATATTACAATTTGCAGGGGAAAAAAAACTTCTGTAAAAGATGTTAACTTCGTATTTTAAGAAATCAAATCAATTTGACCTGGGGGTTCAAACTATTGCATTGGTATGTATGTATTTTCAGAATGCATTAGTCAAAGTAGTCATTAGTTACTATGGTGAAGAGGAAGTGAAAGTATGTGTACTTCAATATACATTGTGTTTTTTTCCTGTTTTTCATACGTGTGTGAAGTGCATTGACAATATTCGCTGCAATGGCCTGATGACTAGTGTGTTTGAGGAGAACTCCAAAGTCACTGTTCCTCACATGCTCAAGTAAGAAATTCAGCAAGACAGTCATTCACTTGTATTCAAATTAATTGGAGACACTGCTAACACAGATCGGGTGTTAAAGCAAGGTTTAGTTAATGTGACCCGAGTTGTGTAATTGTTAAGTGACCCAGGAGGGCAGCTTGCAATCATTATCAGTCACATTATAATGAAATATTTAACATGAAACAAAATGATTAAGCATGAAAGCAGTGTCTGCACCCTACAGGTCTGACATTCGTCTACACAAAGACAACGTGGATATTTGCTTCAGCAAGACACTCAACTCTTGCAAGGTTCCACAAATCCGCTATGCCAGCGTGGAGCGGCTTCTGGAGAGATTAACCGACCTGCGTTTCCTCTCCATTGACTTCCTCAACACTTTCCTGCATACATACCGCATCTTCACCACTGCTACTGTGGTCATGGACAAGCTGGCTGACATCTACAAGAAGCCTTTTACCTCCATCCCAGTCAGGTCAGGCAGCATATGATAGTACTAATATTAAGAACTTAAGAACAAACTAGGGCGACCAAGCTATCATGGTGACATTTGCAAATTAATAGCAACGGCAGTTACAAACCCAATTTCCAAGTTGAGATTCTTTTCAACGTTGCAGTTAATGGAATTGACAGGCCTGCCAGCAGTCCAAATCTGTCCTATTGATAATGTATAGAACTTCATTTAGATGTGCATCAGGCCACACCCACTGTTGTATAAATGAATGTAATTCCACTCGCAGAACTGCAGCCATTAGTCTTCTCAATTCCTAAATTAAACAATGTAATTTAAAAGAAAATGTGGTAAACACACCAACTTTTTTTGGAGTGTGTTATAGGCGTCAAATCCTAAATATGTTCTTATTTATAATATAAATAATTTGACATGTTATGAGTTAAATAAAAGTTTTGGAGAGTTAGTAAATCACACCATCTTGCTTGCATTGCACTTTATAAAATTAAAAAAATCTGGAAATGGGGTTTGTACTTGGAAAATATTAATTCAGTATTAGCAATGTCAACATTTCTTGAAATGTTCCTTCAATGCGTTACTATTTTAAAAACGATGATATTGTGATAATTAATTTGCTGTTATAACGTGAGTTCTGTTGTATGGCAAAAATATGTTTTATATTGTTTTTACCTTTTTCTTTAATGCATGTTATTAGACATACATGGCTATAGGAATTTTGGGTCAGTGCCATTTTCTGATATTTGTGTGACAATCTGCAGAAACCTGTTGAATGTCGCTGAGGATTATTTTGCAAAAATGTACATTTATTGTTGTTTGTGTACATTACTTCACCATTAGTTAACAAGTCTTAAAGCATGGTAGTAAACTTTCAAATACAGTACACATACTGGCACATGCTTGTGATTGGATTAGTCATTGATATACAGTCTTATGCAAAAGTTTGGGCACCCCTTGATAAATAACAGGTGATTTTGTAATTGAAAAGATGTTAACACAATTTCTGTAGGACATGGAAAAAAATACACAATATTTAAGCAAGAATTGATGCATAGTTACGTTTTGACATAAAATGAACAAAAATAAAAATACACCAAACCTTTGCCAAAGGCTGTAAACTGATCATTTTCACCAGACAAAACCAATATGAAAGCAATAAAGGGTTTTCAGCAGGCTAACTAATCATTGAAGAAAAAATAGTCAAATTTTTCATTTATGTTTGATTAATAATTGTATAAAAGAACAATAGGTGCCTAACAGATGTTTTAAACTACAATACTGACTGGTTACAATACTGGTTGATTTCAAATAATAAAAAAAAAACACCTTACAGCATATGCCATGCTATTGTACATTTATAGCATAAACTACTAGCATTATATAAAACTGCAAATAAGATTTGTAAGGAAAGGTTTGAATTGTTGGAATTGTTGAAATGTTGGAATTATCTGTAATTTTGTAAGGATGGTCCCGGAAATAGCTCCTTCATCTAATCTATTCATCTTTAACTGTTAGTGACAGAAAAATATCTGCACTTATATTTACTGACAAATGGAATTTCTTTTACTGGCAGTAACCACAACCATGCACTTTTTATAGCTTCTGATCAGCCATGCACAGCAGTTAACAGGCACACAAAACTTTCAGTTCATGTACATTTCTGGTATGATTTGCTTCAATGGTTTCCTTCACCTCCACATTTCAACAGAACTGAGGTTAGTATTTTGCAATTGTAAAATACACAGTTTCTTCTCTTTAAGCCACTTTGTTGTTTATTTACATGTATTTTTGCAGGTTTATCTGTGTAAAAACACAGTCAAGCTTAAAATATCTACAATTTATTTTGCTATATGCAAAAAAGTTTTTGTTGTAGGCTTTGAACACCCAAACCAATTTCAAACGTCTCACTAGATGTGAGAAATAAATCATTTGAAGCAAAGTAATGCATGGCAATCTATGTTCGTCACATGAAGGGTTCGCTGATGTTCACAATGAAATGAACAGCAGAATATTAAGTAAAGAAAGTGTACAAGTGTTAGGAATTGAAGTCCATTACAGCACAGTCTACAGCACTGTGGGCCCTAACCCAATCCCTCCCCCCTTCTTCTCCACTCCATTCTCACTGTCACTCACAGGATTCAGTACCACTCATCTGACCGTTTGTCCATCTCCTCCATCTGTCCAGACTACAGCCTGAAGATCACAAGGCTCGCCCTGGACCAGTCCAAGTAAATGCATTGTGCCTGTCTGTCTCAGTCCTTCTGTATCATCTCCCTGTATGATCTGTGCACAATACGAGCATTCTGATATTTTTGATTTTGTGAAATCTTTGTATAAATTTTTTAAAGTTTTTTTTATTAATAAGGATAAATTCAGCTACCACAACTTTAGTTCCAAATTTGTTAATGGCAATTAAATTTGACATTGGGAATTAACCGTGTAAAAAACTCCTGGCAGACTAGCTTTAGTTCACATAAGGGTCCCTCTCTGACTCCTGATGGACTTTCAGAATCCTTTGTAAATTTTAGACACATGTATTAAGTTATTTTGGCTATGATCTTCTCCCCAGATTCAGTTTCATGGCAGATTAAATACAATTATCCACAGAAATCTCTCTACATCAACATTCCATGTTCATGTTCAACAGCTGTTAGTGTACTTCTGTGGGTAAGGTGTTCTTGTGTTCACTTGTACTTCTGCAAACATGACAAGCTGAATTATTTTTCTATTTGTCTGACCAGAGTACATTGTTTCAGAAGAGTTGCTTACTATTCTGTTTTGTTCCGGCTGCTCTCAGGTTGCCCTTTCAAGTCAAGTGACTGCTGGCTTCTCCCTTACCTTCCTTATCATTTGTCTGAGAGCATGTGGTGAAACATGGTGTCGAATGTGTCCTGATCGGCTGTGGGTCCATGAACAACTAATTGTACAGATTAAATCTGTCCACTACTTATCCCTGAGAAGCTCTGTGATATTGACTGCGATTTCTCCCACAGTAATGCTTACAAAAGTGAACTTATTCCCTCGACGTATATTATATTACAGTATCAGTGTCTGAAAATGTATTTACCCTCATTGCGTATGCATACTGCCTTACTTTAAAACCATACATTTCAGTCTTTGAACTAGAAACACCGGCAAAGGCATTTAGATATTTTGAGCAGAATAACCTTTTATTTACTGTTCCAATTCAGGAGTGAAAGTGTACTGTGCTGCCGTACTGAGCATTTATGCATCTGTGTGCCTTTCACTCTCGTTTTCTCTTTCACTCTCTCCCTGCCTTTGCACCGATCTTCTTCCCTCAGGTCTCTCGAGCTCTTCTTCGCCACTAACCAGGGTCCCTGGGGCAGCGAGCACCTGAACAACAAGTCTCCCAGACTGTCACGCAAATTCTCCTCGCCCCCACCCCTCTCCATCCCTTCCCGCACCTCCTCACCCGTGCACTCTCGTAAACTTTCACTCAGCTCCCCCGTGGGAAGTGCAAAGACCGGGGCTTTGGATCTATCTACCACTGCCTCGTTTTCTGCAGCAAGCAGTCCAACCTCCACCTATAACCCCATGGTCTCCTCCCCTCCACCTACTTGCACCAAGGCACCACTGGATCTGAGCCGGGGCCCCAGCTCACCCGAGCTGGCCCCCACTACACCAGAAGAGGGAGGTGAATTGCCACGCATCGATGCTCTCTGTGGCAAGCTAAGGAGGAGCATTCGACGGGGTGAGTCCAATTCTGTCTTATGCAAATATTGTTGCCATTTTATTAGGTACCAACCTTGTACCTAGATTTATTTGCCATTTTATTAAGTATTCTTAACATGTCAGTGTATTTAGTAAGTGTTGCTGTGTAGTTTGTCATTTCTGCATTTAATAATATATTCAAAATGGTCCAAAACCCAAATTATTTTTGATAAGCTTTGCTCTTATGGTGGCTTAAGATTCACCCATGGCTGACATAGGAATTCAAATGCATGCACACATAGAATCATTTATAAAATGTCTTAAAACATAGTTTCTTCCAAGGCCTGATTTAAAATTGCCATAGACACATCAGTGATAATACTGGTTCATACAATTTTATCAAAACAATTTAAACTGTGTTTTACTAAAAAAGTTTTAGGCAGCCAATTTAGGCAGCCTCGATTGAATTACATGTCTTTTAGATTTTTGACAAATGTAAGTACACAATTACCATTTATTTTCTGAATTTCACACATTTAAAAGCACGTTTGGAATTAAGCCTTAATCCCACTCAAATGTAGACAGTTCCAAAGTGTAAGAAATTATGTGCCACTTCAGACCTCTTGTGGTGTTGCTCTTACACTCAAGAGCTATGAGCTCATCTAAACAGCTGACTAAAGATCTCAATCTGATCTGAAACTCTTGCCAGGCAAGTTCATATAACACATTATCATACACAGAAGTAATTCAAAGATAATAGAAGCATGAAAAGAAAAGCTTAAAAAATTAAGTATGATTATACAAATAAAAGTTCAAAATAAAATATAAAACTTGGTTTAAGGCTGCGAAAAATAAAGTTGTTTTTATTTTTTATTTTTAAAACTAGCAATAGTTGGGGCAGATCTGCTCTCCAGGAGGAGTTGGCTCAATTAGTGGGCCACAATGACTAAATGCTATTTCACCTTTTTTAGTTACAACTCTGCGATGCGCTAGCTGACCAACTCCTGCTGATTTATGACATCTTCCAAGGTGGTGAACATCATAGAAATGTATTTCACTGAGATACATTCACTCTGGTTTGTTGTGCAACCTCCTAGCTCTCCCCTTTAGCTATGCTGTCATAGAGAGTCTGGCCCAAGTTCTCAGACCACAATCAACATCATTCTTAAATCACTTGCAACATTGAGCATTCCGAACAGTCTCAGTCTCTCTCGCTCTCAGTCTCTCTCCCTCTCAAGCTACTCTGTTGAGATACAAGTGATTCTGTCCTACTATGCTGATACAGACCAATCCTGATACGTTGGAACCCACTCACTCCTACTGGGAGACAGAACCATGCTCCACCGAACTGAACATAACTCTGTGAGGCCCACCTGCACACAAGGAACTGCAGACACCTCTTTAAGCTGAAATTATTATAACTTTTTTAAACCTACCATTTAGGTAGTTTTTCCTTCCCTCTGTCGCCTTTAGCTTGGTCATTAGGGGCTCAGATGTGGAATCTGTAAAGCTGCTTTGTGTTTTTGTGTAAAAACACTATATAAATAAATTTGACTTGACTATTTAGGGCCCAAACCATTGCCTGAGTAGGACTTGGACTTTGGAAACCAAAGAAATGACATAAGAACTGAAGTGATGTGCTCTCTTCATTTGATTTTTATTGCAATACTAGCAGCAGCATTTTGGATAAGTTGTAGCTATCTAATGGTCTTTTTGGGCAGACCAAGGAGAAGAGCGTTACAATAGTTGAGTCTGCAGGATATGAAAGCATGAATACATTTCCCTAAATTCTGCATCCGCAGACATCTGTACACTTAGCCATGTTCAAGAGTTTTGGCCTGTGCTGTAGTCTATAACTAGTTTCTAGGTATAGGTTGTAATCTTCCATATTTGTTCCTAAACAGAACACTATCAGTCTTGTCTTTATTTAACTGAAGAAAATTACAGAAGACTATTTAAAAAATGTGGTTTAATGCATGCAATGTTCACGGCCCAGAATATCAGTAAGTATATTCATTAGAAAAAGATAAAAATGCTAAATCTATAAGGCCAAGAAAACTACTCATACATCATACATACATACATAAGCTACAACTTACATCCATGTTACTATGAAAGACTTGGGTCACACAGGACAAGAGATGCACTGTTGCAAAAATGTTATATACAGTGTCATGAAAAACTGTTTTTTTCTGTCATCACAGTCTGTCACACCTAAATCTTCACATTTATGTATATAGAACAGACGGCTAGAGTAAAAACATTTTTAAATGTGCAGTTTTCAAATGATACCACATCAACTGGTCTATGCAGAAAATAGTAACTGGATACTCAATCAACCACAACAACCAGTTGTTATATTAGACTACACATGACCAATTACTACCAACTGTTTTAAATCTAAACATCACTTCACAGTGATATTTAGGAGTTTTTCCATCACCGGTAATTAGGATAAATATGCCACAATCACAATAAACAAGGTCACAATCACACAAAAATCCATGTGAAGGAAATAACGGAATTCTCTCTGTCTGGAAAGGGTTACAATGCCATTTTATAGGCTTTAGGAACTACAGTGAGGGTTACTATTTCCAAAGAGAAAAAATTGGAACGGATAGGAATATTCCCAGAAGAGGCAAGTCAAACAAAAAACAGCTCTTCTGAGAAGTCACCAATGAAACCAGAAAAACATCTAAGGAACTGCAGGCCTCACTGGCCTCAGATTAGGTCAACATGATTCACTCATTAGAAAGAAAATGGGCAAACATTGGCATCCATGGGAGAATTAGAAGTCAAAACCCACTACTAAGCTAAAGAAAGATGAAAGATCTCACATTTGCCAGAAAACACATTGATGAGCCCCAGGTCTTTTGAAACAGTCTGATGATTGATGTACGGAAAGTATGGAGTAAAACTAAAGCGAAAAGGTCCTACACAACAAATATCACATCAAAGGTCGAGTGCTGTGTGGTACCATGGTAAGGTTGCTTGCCACAACTGATGGAACTATGAATTCTGCTCTCTACCTTTTTGTGAAGGATATGCAGTCAAGACAGGACAGTGACACAAAACCCAAGTGCAAGTCCAGTGGTTGTTGCTGCTAGTGGGACCAAAAAAAGCTCAATTTCATTTATGTAGGACATTTTACAACTGAAACTGTCACAAAGCAGTTTTAAAGAATCTGGGTCCAAGCACTTAATGAGCAAAGGCAAGAAAAAATTACAGCTGGGGGAAGAAACCTTGGTAGATACCAAGATTCAAAGGGAGTAACTTGTCGACACAAAAATGGTCTCAATTGGAAAGAAATAAGCATAAGACCAATAGATAAAAAGGAATAAATATGCATAAAAGAAACAATATTCAAATTACATAAAATAGAGTTAAAATAAAAGAGAGAGCTAAAATGGTAAAATAAATAAATAAATAAATAAATAAATAAATAAATAAATAGACAAGTTGTATGGGTAATTGGCTGATTAGTTATGGGCTGTGTAGTTTTTAGCCTCTAGCTGTGGGAGTTAAACTAGTTGAAAGTCAGATGAGCAGGAGTCTCCACTGATGGATGGTCTGTTAGAAAGTAAAAGTCACCTGGAAACCCTGGTAGTAGTAGATCAGGCTGAATGGACTCACAGCAATAAAACCTGGCTAATTATTGGCGGTTCTTTATTACTGACAGGTTATAGCAGCCAGCACATAAGCTGGTTAGGCCCTTGTCTCTTTAAAATGTGAAAGAGAGTTAATAAGTTGAAATGTTTACACATCATAAACATTAGCTGTCAAGGTTCAACAAAAACTGTTGTAGTAATGGCCTTTCTTGAGAGAATGGTCAATATTCCTGTGTCTGATGTATTCTTGGAGAGCATTTCTTGCAATGATGAGCAATAAGACACACACACACACACACACATACACAGCACATGTCCTGATGAACAGCCTTCTCTCGGTTGGAGAGAGAGGCTTTGTGTGGGGAGCAGCATGGTGTGAAGGCTCATGCTTCCGTGCTTCCTAAGTGGAAAATGACATCTAATTAAATGTAGAGGGCTCTCACTGAGAATTTCAGACCTGCAGTGGCTGCATGAGTGGCTTTCTTTATTCCAGTACTTCTGTTATCATAACTGGTGAAAAATGAAGACTGCAGCAATACACCAAATTTAATCTTTGTTTAGAGCATCTTCAAAAGCTGCAGGTGTTGTTGGGTGTTCCAAAATGATCCAAGGAAGTGCAACCAGTGACCCGGACAGGGTCATGGGTGTCCTTGCATCCTCATTGTGCATTAGGGGTGGGACTTGCAGGGTCTCTCATAATACTGTTGTGGATAATTATGAATAAATTGATCAGTGATGTCAGCCCTATCTAGAACGGTTGCATGTGTGATAAGATCAGTTTAGATCCATTATAGAGAGCCGGAAAACAACAACAGTAAGTGTATAACTACTTAGATGCACTGAAAGGATTAGCCCATTATTTTTATTCTATATATTTATTTTAATTATTGTTTTTATTAATTGTACCAATTATTTCTTTGCTAATTGTGGCAGTTTTTACGGGTTTTTCCACCATTGCAGTCCAATCTAATCCAATTTATCAAGCGGAAACTGGCATAGAATATGATATCTTGTAGGAAAGAAAACCATAAAATCTGATGTCACATGATAGCAGCAGTAGTTAATTACTATACATAGCCTACACCAACACAGAAGTAAATCTGCGTTTTGGCACATGAGCATGAAAATTAACAGTTTTTATGTCTGATTATTATCTGTATCAGCGGATAGCCAAAGCTAATCAGTAAAAAAAAAAATTTGCTGCTCAGTGTAGTAATATTTATGAATTTGCATAGATGTACAACACATGTACCATCAAGCAAGTATTAAACTTTATATTTCTGCCATACTACCCACCCTCACCTAATTTCTCCATCTCTCTGTTCTTTCGTGTATCTGTGTATTGTTACTATTTTTTTGCTAATTGTTGTATATTATGATTGGTTTTGTTCAGCTGTTCTTTACATTGGGACAAATGATTAAAAATGAATCAGAAAATACAGTGTTAATGTCAGAATTGGTGGATATAGTACTACTTTAAGGACATTACATAAGGTTCAACTAAGGTTCACACCATGTTGTACCATTTGCTCTGCTGCCACCAAGAGGACAAGTCTATGTTTTATTTTGTACCTGATCTACTGCCTGTTTTTCAATGTAGCCATACAATTTCATACAATTTAAATATTATAATATTACTATTAATCAGGGTATTTTTTGTTCTCTCAGCTGTCTTAGAGTCAGTGTCACTTGACAAGTTCATCCCAGAGACGCCAACTTCTGTTGAGACAGGAGATGTGTCACCATGCCGTTCACCATCTACCCCACGACACCTCCGCTACAGACAGCCAGGGGGTAAGGGGTGCAAGAGGGTTTTTTACAGTTAATGTATTAATGTATCCATAGCGTTTCAGTCAGAACTGATCTACCATGAAAACTGGAAAAATCTTGATGACACATTTCAGATTTTGTTTCATTTATTTGGTAAAAAAAAACAAGGTTGGGGGGTTTGTGAGGTACATCACCTAAGGTGTGTGTTTAAGGGATTGGAGGTGTCTTTGTTTAAGAGAATATTTTCCATTTTATATATATATATATATTATTTATTTTTTTTTTTTTTTTTTTTTTTTTTTTTTTTTTTTTTTTAAGTTGCACTGTTTAATGACACTCTCTCCTGCTGCGATCTGACAGGTCAGCCCACAGAAAACGCACGCTGCGCTATGTCGCCCGCCTCCGCCTTTGCCATCGCCACAGCCGCAGCTGGACACAGTGGCCCGCAAGGTCAGGCTGTACTGATGCACTTGGACAGCTTCCCACAGCTCCATTACACATGTCCCCCTCTGGCCAGCTGTCTGACAAAGCCTGGACTTTCATTGAAACCTGTATAAGTTCAACATGTGGGATGCTTAACCTAAAGCTTCTGTAATACTCGTTAGGTTTCACCAACCCGGAGAAGTCATACGACAAAGAATTCCTCATCCGGAGGGCTGCCACAAACAGGGTGCTCAATGTCCTGCGCCACTGGGTTTCCAAGCACTCACAGGTTGGATCATTTAACTCTCTCATATCAGTGCTTTATGTAATTTAATGACTTTGCACAGAGGCATAAAGCAAAACAGCACTTGATTTTCTATAATCGAGAATACGGAACAAAATATTTTTTGCTATTTCATATTGTAACTCACATTGAACTGTGACCGTTATTCTTGGGAAATAAAGAACAGTGTTACTTTTAAAGAATGTCTACAATATTCACTGTGGTACATTTTGTTAATGTTCAATAAATAATTCAATTTATTTTCATCTCAATCCAGCAACAAAGTAGGGTTATGGTTGCCAAGCAATGCTTTACTAGTTTTTAATAACTCCACAAATTATTATGTGTGTATGTGAAATATTTCACAGTGGCACCATACATAATTAGGCCAGTCTGTTTTATAAAGTGATTTGAAATGACTCGTGTGTTTAAGGGCAGGTCAGGATTTGCTGAGATACTGTAAAGGCTCAAACAGTGAATGGACCTGTCAGGTTTGCTCTGTTCTACAGCCCCACACCGTGTGTGGTAATGGTGGCAGTGAAATGTCAGCAGCCCCCCAGAGGGCACTGTACCATTAACTTTGGTGTCCATTTGTGTCAGGGCTAGAAAAACATGACGCAGGGAGGTCTTCTACAGGACAAAATTCCACCTGTGCTTAAGCTGGCCTGCCATGTTTATTAATTTCAAGGAAGTGGATGGTTTATTTTCTGAGAATATTTTCATATTGTTGGCTTTGTTTAAAAGTATGTCTTTGTGTGTTTGTGTGCCTGCACAGGACTTTGATATAAATGGTGAACTGAAGGTTGGTGTGATTACACTTCTGGAGGAGGTGCTGAGAGATCCTGACCTGCTTTCCCAGGAGAGGAAAGCAACAGCCAACATTTTAAGGTTAGATCTCACCTTTGCCACAGACCTTTTATAAAGTAATGTACAGTATCGATTGAGTGAGTTGCCTGTTTGAAAGCCAACCCTGACTCCATCTGTCAACAGGATCACTTCTCACTAGATATCATTAGTAGGGGTGGGCCAAAATATTGATATGGCGATATATCGTCATCCTTACTCACGCAATACGATAATCGATACGTCGACAGCAATTTCCAATAAACATTCGCCGCCAATTTGACTCATCGGCATCGCTACTTCTTTCCTCTGGGTGGCGCTGCTTGACTGAAGACTTAGGTGAAAGCTGAAGATTAACTTTGCAACAGGTAGATGCAAAAAAGCTCGGCTGAGATTTTAATTTTAATCTGAAGTCTGAGTTTGGCTTTTAGAACATTGAGGGAACAGAGTGTGGATTATTGTGTGATGCCGTACCAGTGAACCGTAAACATGAGTAAACACACATCGCTGGAGAGAGTCTTTAAAAACAGGGAAAGACTCAGTAATCCAAGTGTGAGAATCGCACGTACCCACTAATATCTAGCGTTTGCTGAACTGTCCTCAACAATAATTTAGATCAGAGAAGAAGAGTATCGCTCCATAATGTGTCTGGTATAAACTCGGTTAAAACTAGTGCTGTAGTGGAAGGTGTGTTTCATGTGGAGCAATGCACTGTGTAGTGTTCGTTCGACTATGTAGTGTTTGTTGCGGGAAAATGTGTGGAAAAAGTTTGTTTATGCGAGTTCGGTTGTTAGCATGATGCTAACGCAACTTGCTAAGTGACAAAATGGAACAGAACTAAAACCCTGACGCTGAAGTAGTGGATTCCCTGCGTTTTCGACCACGTTCACAAAGCAAATATGGGAACGGTGATGATAGCATTGCTGTTGCTTATGTAAATTAATAACGCCTCCATGTTTCTGTGACGCATCACTACGTCATTGTCATTTGATATATTGATTATTACAGAATCGCTGTATTGCGATATTATCGTTATTGTGTATTGTGAGATCCCCTGCAATTCCCACCCCTGATCATTAGGATAGCGGCAGTAGCATAGTAAGTGTTTAGGCCAGTAGTCACTGCCAGATGTAACCAATACTTTGTTTTAAACTATTTCCATATCCACTTCAATTTGTCTTTATGCAGCAATTTCCTTAATGTATTTCCTCCACATTTTCAGTATAGGAGTTGGAAGCCCTTTCCAGCAATTAACCCTTACATTAGATGCATATATATATATATATATATATATATATATATATATATAAGCTTTTTTGACCTGTCGCATGAGTTATTTTGCATCTACAGCATTTGGCAGTTCCTTTTTCAAGG
>JBBIGC010000036.1:10597598-10623931 GCA_037576955.1 Lepidarchus adonis
ATATAAGCTTTTTTGACCTGTCACATGAATTATTTTACATTTACAGCATTTGGCAGTTACTCTTTCAAGGTTGGCTGGTTGGTTCCAAGAATCGAACCCGAGCCCCTTCAGTCACAGAACCACTTTTCTAACCATTAGACCATGACCAGTGGCGGCTGCTAGTCCTTTAAACAGGGGAAGCTCATTTTAGTTCTGCATCATAAAATATGTTATTTGTACATGAATTCTGAAGTTTCATCAAGCGGCCAACAGTTTTGTCACAGCACTTCCATTCAGCCAGTTCACCTTGTTATAGCAGTAGAGCTGAATAGACTTTTTTCCCTGATTTTTGCACCAAATCAATCTTGGGTGCTGGTCGGTCCTGCTGCTTAATCCTGAGTCTCTCCTCATAATGAAGATTATTAAATGACTTTTCTAAAAGCAAGTGAACAGTATTCGCACCGTCTGACATTATGTACAGCTTGCTCACTGCTAATCTCCTTCCACGAGCTACTGTGAAGATTTGAATGAAGAAACAAACTTTACGAAGTGGAAACAAGCAAATTCAGGAACTATTTTTAATTTAAATTATGATGTATACAAACAGAAATAGTTTATATTACCAGACAATATCTCACAACATGCAACAGTTAGTCTCACAACTTCATTTGTGAATTGGAATGGAACTGAGATCAAAATCGGTGTAACGCTGAGGAACATAAAAACAAATGAGGCTCCGCCCTTTAGACAGTTTGTCCAATCAGCATTCATCAGCCCAGCGTCCTGCTCCGCCCACTGTTCCATTCACTCCCATAGATGCTGAACTTCCCTGGAAGTGACGATTTCACTGCATTTATCCAATAACCGTTCAGCTTCTGCAGTAAAAAAGCTGCTTCATAGAATCCAGTGAAGCTGAGCTGTTAATGCACTTTGCTGCCACTGAAATGTACAAGAAGAAAATCACGTCAGACAATCTACGATAAATAGCTGAATATGAACGAACACATCAGGAAGTTGAACATATTTCTAAAAGTAATATAAATACAACAGTACATATTTGAGCGTTTATTTTCTGACATGTTAGAGGAAGCAGAGCTGCACTTGTAGTTTGAGCCGTCGCCACTGATCACGACTGCCCCTAATCAATTCTATAGAGATCTAGTCTGGTCCTTCTATAATACAGCAGTAAAAACAGTTCTGCTGATGGTGCGGTCAAGTTTCATACCCAACACAAACTGTTTCATTTGAAAAGAAAAGGAGAAGATTGATTTTCCTCCTAACGGCTTGTCTCCTTTAGCTTCAGTTGCCGTGTGAAAGGTCTTGCCGTTTGTGGCTCCCTCAGGTCCACCTGTCATTTCTGGCATGAATGTGTTTACTGTAACTAAGCTGCCACATCTCAAGGCTTTTTTTCTGATGACATTTGTTTAAATCTACAATACTAGATATAATAGTGAACCAAATTCCATGTAAATGATTCAAGCCAGACTGAAACATTACTTTTTTGTCAAATTAATTGGACTTTTTGAGATAGAGAGATGTGTGAAGTTGCTAAATCTTCAATTAGAGCTTATATTCATAAAGAGTTGCAGTTTGCAGGGTAGACAGGACTGAGTCATTTACTACACAGAAATAGAGAGAGGGAGACTAGTCCATATTGGTGGTCACAGCTGGTTTAAAGATGTTTTCCCAGGGAAAGGATATCTCCTCTGATGAATGAAGCCTGTCTGATCTTCCTTTCTTCTTCAGTGCCCTTTCTCAAGAAGAACAAGATGACTCACAGCTTAAAATTGAAGATATTCTCCAAATGGTGAGCACTTGTATCAAGCATCCGAGCATATGTTCTGCACTCTGATTGCTAACTGGAAACACGTTATAACGAACAGAAACTATAACCAGTTTGTGTTAATTTGATTTGTCCTTGAAATGTGGAACAGAAAGCTTGTCCACTGCTTCATTTCATCTTGGTAAGCCAAGCCACGATGTGATGAGAAATCTGAGCTATAGATCATACCAGCATCTTTATCACATATTTGTTGGTGTATTAGCTCAACCAAATAATCACTTCTGATTATTGAAGCTGATCTGCTAGTCCTGCTAGTAACTGGTGACACCTCAAGGTGTGTTCCTGGTGGTACACTTCATAATTGAGTAATTAGCATAGATCTGTGTCATTGTTTGTTTCATTTATATGGCGATCATCTCTCTGTTGATTGTATTTGTGCTTCTAGGCTGAATATCCCAAAATAGAGTGTTTTGAGTCCCTCTCGGCCATGGAGCTTGCTGAACAGATCACCTTACTGGACCACATTGTATTCAGAAGTATTCCTTATGAGTGAGTATTCCTCAGTATCAGTCCACAGAGTACTAACAGAGCCAGACAGTATGGAAGCCCATTTCTTTCACTTGGAAAATAGAAAGGAAAAAAGCCACTTAGCTGTTAAAACTAATAGAACGTTTCCCATAGAACTTCTCAAAAATAAGTATTTTGCATTTTTAGTCATAGTAATGGGATATATATCGTCATGCACCTTTTAGAATATGTACAATTATAATGGCTTACTGGTTTATTTATAAAAGTATTAGAAATGAACTTCATCTAAAGAAGGACTCCTCGTTGAAAATTAAAATGTGATGGGAAGTGGATGAGTGGAACAGGATCTGCAAACAACAATGGAGAATAACAAGCTCCCTATATTGGCAACTCTTTAGTTGGAAAATCTTGGTCCGATTTTTCTACACCCCAACACAAAAATGGTACTTCTCAGATCAGACTGATTGTTGGAGGTTCTGCGGGAGTTAAAAAATAAACCACTTCCATATATTCTGGTCCTGTCCAGTGGTGACCCAGTTCTGGAGTGAAATCTGTGACATACTAGCGCTGGTCTTTCAGCGGCCGATAGACAAGGACTTTAAAGTTTTGTATCTGGGTGATCTGGGAAGCCTTGACTGGAGAAAACAGGACAAATACTTAAACATCTTAACGGTGGCCGTTAAAAAGCCCCAACTAGGAAATGGCTCAAGAACGATGCCCCGACAAGACACTAATGGACAAGTGTAATCCATGAGATATATACCATGGAAAGAATAACATTTACTCAAAGATCCCGAATGGAAATTTGGTCAAAATGGCTTCCCTACACGGTATCACATTTGTCCTCCCCCTGACAGAGCAGAAGGACCTCTCTACTTGTTATTATCATTGTTATTTTCTAGTTTCTATATATAGTGTTGACAAACTAATAAAAATATAATAAAAGAAATAAATAAACTTCAATAACATACTTAAAAATGTTGACACTTTACCAAATGTGAGTTTTCAGATGGCTGCTTGATAATCAAATCCATATTTTATCTAATTGAGTCTTCATGACTTCACAAGTGGGGCAGTGGTGGTTGAGCTAAGAAGGTCCCAAACCAGGCTCCACTGAGGTTGCAATGTATCGTCGTGTTCACAATGACACTTAACAAAGCTTGGTGTCATCATTTCAAACCTGGTCTTTTCAACAGGGAGTTTCTTGGTCAAGGGTGGATGAAAGTGGACAAAAATGAAAAAACTCCATACATCATGAAGACGAGCCAGCATTTTAATGACGTAAGCAAGAATAAAACGTTTAGGTCTGCAGTCATTTTCTTTCCATTACAACAAATGAATTTGATTGTGGCGTATCCATGTCTCATCCTTCTGTCTCTCTCTCACTCTCTCTCTCGTTAGATGAGTAATCTGGTAGCTTCTCAGATCATGACCCACACAGATGTCAGCTCCAGGGCCAGCTCTATTGATAAGTGGCTGGCAGTGGCTGATATCTGTCGCTGCCTCAACAACTACAACGGAGTCCTGGAGATCACCTCTGCTCTCAATCGCAGTGCCATCTACAGACTGAAAAAGACCTGGGCTAAGGTCTGCAAGCAGGTGGGTGTAGTTTCAGCCGTTCCTCTTGCCAAGTCCCCAGAATTTGCATTCTTTGTCCTTTGAGCCACTAGCTAAAAGAAAAACTGCTTCCAAATAAACATTTAGCCATGTCAGTACTGAAACATTTATAAAGCTGTAATGTTTTAAACCCTCAGTAATGTTGTGCTTGCTGAGTATTAATACCAATTATGAATGATAATGAATGTTAATGAAATGTTATACAATAGATTAAAAAAATTAACCTCTGCTTTTGCCTAATTGTTATTTATTTTCTCCCTTTTAGACAAAAGCACTTATGGACAGGTTGCAGAGGATAGTATCGTCTGAAGGGAGATTTAAAAACTTGAGGGAAACTTTGAAAAAGTAAGTTGTTTGTATTAAACAAGTTTTGATTCAGTGTGCTATAAAAACATGAGATTTGTGTTTATGATACTTTTCATTCACAGCTGCAATCCGCCATGTGTACCCTATCTGGGAATGTACCTAACTGACCTGGCGTTTATTGAGGAGGGTACGCCCAACTTTACGGAGGAGGGTCTCGTAAATTTCTCCAAAATGAGGATGGTAGGCCCAACTCAGTTTCTTTTCTGGGTTTTTTGCCCATGAACATTAGGGGTCGGCCAAAATATCAATATGCCGATATATCGTTGTCCTTGTTCACACATAATTGATACGCAATATCGATATTTAAATGAATAAACATTCGCCGCCAATTTGACTCACCGGTGTCACTACTTCTCTCCTCTGGGTGGCGCTGCTTGACTGAGTGCAGGAGACTTGAGTGAAAGCTGAACATGAACTTTTTAACAGGTAGATGCTAAAAAAAAAAGCTCGGCTGAGACACCCCAGTCACATTTAAATCTAAAGTCTGAGTTTGACTTTTAGAACATTGATGGAACAGAGTGTGGATTATTGTGTGACGCCGTATCTCTGTGCGTCTCTTTCCTGCACTTCTTTCATAGAGATTGGATAACACACATTGATGGAGAACATCTTTAAAAACGGGGAAAGACTCAGTAATCCAAGTGTGAGAATCGCTCTACCAATATCTAGCGTTTACTGAACTGTCCTCAACAATAATTTAGATCAGAGAAGAAGATAATTTGTCCGACATTTGTATAGACACGGTTAAAATTAGTGCTGTAGCAGAAGGTTTCATGTGGAGCAATGCACTGTGTAGTGTTTGTTCGACTATGTAGTGTTTGATGCAGGAAAATGGTGGAAAGAGTTGGTTTATGTGAGTTTGGTTGTTAGCATGGAGTTATCGCAACTTGCTAAGTGACAAAGGGGAACAGAAGTGAAGCCCTGAAGCTGAAGTAGCAGTTTCTCTGCGCTTCTGACTGCGGTCACAAAGCAAATATGGGAAAAATGACAATAGCATTATTATCGTTATTGTGGGCCACGTATCGCGTATCATATTGTGAGATACCCTGCGATTTCCACCCCTGATGTACAATATGTCTTAATCTATCCATCATCTGTGAATTCAGCTACTTAAAAGGTGCACCCATTGCTGTGACAGGCATTTGGTGTCACACTCATGTATACGTAATTTATGAAAAAGCATTGCCAAAACAAAAAAGCCTCAGTTATACCCGAGCCTAAAGTCACAATGCCCAATAGCATATGGGTATTACACTCCAGCCAGTGCAGTGGAGCTGGACACCATTGGATACCTTGGGCATGAGACTTATGACATCTCCAAATTCATCCAACTTCAGCATGTTAACTATTGTTCTTGTGGCTGAATGCAATCAAATCCTCATAGCAAATGTTCCAACAACTGCCTTCTCCAAAGACTTACTGCTACTGCAACAAAGGGCTGGGGTCAGACTCCCTACTAATAGCCTTGATTTCAGAGGAAATGTGCAATGAGCTGGTTTCTACAAACAATTGGCAAATTCATGTTTTTGCACCACACATGTTTGGAAGCACTTGGCCCACTAATAAAGATGTCACTGGGTTTTTCAGATTTCTCACATCATAAGAGAAATACGGCAGTTCCAGCAGACTCCCTACAGGATAGAGCACCAACCGAAGGTACTTCAATCCAGCCACTACCAGCCAAAGAGCAGATTTATTCACTGAGCAGTCCTGTAGCCTCTGAAATGTGCTTTGCAAGTGTTTAAGCTTAAACGTGTTTCTCACAAGAAAGCATAACCACATTTCACATTAAAGCTTATCGAGCATTACCAAAGACACTGTCTAGCCTCATAAGAAATGTTTTCTAAAAGTTTATTAACTCATGTCTCGTTCTCTTAAACCATCATCTCATCTTTAGCCACTTGTTAGTAGACGTCTTATCCATGAATCCCCTTTTAAAAGGAATAAATATCAATCTGTAACATTTTGTGAACAAAATAGGAGATTCTTAAGCCTTTGTATGTTGATAATGTTTTTTCATTTCTTGACCAGGTAACCCAGTTTCTGCTGGACAAGACCTTTGTAATGGACGAGGACACTCTGTATGAATTGTCCCTAAAGCTTGAACCAAGATTGCCCCCTGCCAACTGACAAGTGACAACTACTGCTGTGCCATGCTGGGAAAGAACATACAGAGTAGGATGTGTGTGTGTGTAGTTATCTCCAGTACAGACTTGTAAAAGTGTGGAGCGAGTGTTGAGTATGGGACTAGTGCAGGAGTCACCAACCTTTTAAAACCAAGAGCTACGAAGGGCGACCGGTTTGATACACGCTTCATAAATAACAAATATACTCCGTTTAACTTTAATTATATATTATTAATGAAGACACTGATCACATTTATGATTATCAACAATGTCTTAACAAGGTGGGAAACATATCAATATTATACACTTTAAATTTTCAAATGATTACTTCTACGATGTTTTTGTGATGCACAGTGAAGTGTCTCCACATTGTGCCCCACAAATGAGACACACTCGCAGGTTTCTTTCACAGTAGTCTCACAGTAGTCAAAAAGAACTCTTCCTCCCATTCACTGTGAAAATTTTACATTTTCTCTCTTTTTTCTGACTCCTCATCTTCAGCAGCGAGTTTACTCTCCAAAACACATTGTCATGTGCACAATACTGACATAATACAATAGAACAGACTCAGAGTTTACCTAAACTTATCTAAACTGTATGTATAATAAACATGTTTTAAATGCTTTTAAAAAAAATATTGTCATTCAAATCTATAGAAATGCAAATGCGATTAAAGAACAGACTAAAAGATGCTTAGTTGCTGCTCACTGGTGAGTGGTCCTTGGGGGCATCCTGGTGATCGTAGGAACCATGTTGGTGACCCCTGTACTAGTGGGACGAGGCACTTTGAGTGAAAATGTCAGAACTGTGGGACCTTTTTATACATTTGTACAGTGAAGTGAATGACTGTGTCCATCTGCTTTCTTACAATAATATACTGTTAATTCAAGCTGTAAAATATAGAATATGAATACAGAATACACACTTTTTGTATGGTTGATGTGGATGTGTGTTTGAACAATACTCAGGTCATAAATGTGCCTTTATCTGAATGCAAAATATATATATATCCACGTTTGAAAATGAGCAGCACTTAAACAGATATATGACCATGTCATGTCATAAAGAGGGTGATATTTCAACACTGTTGCATTTGAAATGGCCACGCAAGTGTTCAGTTTGATATGAAACAATCTTTAGGGTTAAAACCTGCAAAGCACAATCTATCAATATATCTTAAATTGCACTTTCATTTTAAAGTTTGGAATCAGTTTTCAACAATATAAAACCTCTTTTATACAGATGTATAAAAGGATTATCTTAGTCCACTGCAACTTCACGGGTTTCCAATACTTATTCGCCAGTAAGTTGTAAATAAAAAATAAAGAAATTGTAAATGTGTCGAGAATGACGAACAGAACTGTAAAATAAAAAATCATATTTCAATAGTGGAGATCAAACCAAAGGCAAAAATAAATGTAAAGAGATCACAGTGTATTATTTGCTGTTCATCAAGTACTTGTTCACTGAAATGTAAATAACATTTGACAATTTTTTTGAATATTTGATTATTTAAATCTATTCTGCATGAGTTATTTTTTCATAAAAAAGGATTAATATAACACATCCACACTTTTCAATGGTAAAGGATGATTTGAAATAAAGTTAATAATATACATTTGTAATAATAAATATTTTGTAATCTCTGTAAACTTGGTGTTAGCAAGCTAAATTATGGCCATTCTACAAAGTCTTTCATTGAGCATGTCAGTTTATGTTAATAGAAATATTTAATATGTTTGTGCATGTTTCAGTAGCATGCTGTAATTACTTAAAGTGCATTTTAACAGTGGCTTTAACAGAAGGACTGAATTCCCAATGATATTAAAGCTCTTCCTAATTTTCAAAAGAGTTGTAGCATACACAATTATGTCGAAGGGCAAACAAAATGCGAACGGATCTGTAGGATCTGAAAAAAGAAAGGAAGATTAACTTCTAGAAGTACCTTAGGTTTTGTTAGTTTTTTTCCACTATAAAAGCATGTTCTCTTTTTTAGTACAACAATTTTGATTAATGCAAATTATTGTATTCATTCAAGACATTGTGTACATTAATACATTTATTATTTATTTACTGTAGTATTTCTTCATTTGAAACTTAGAGAAAATAGAGATTTTAGCATCCTCTAGTATAATTGCTTCTGTCTTTTTTGTACAGTGCTGTAAGCCAATGCACAGTCAGGCAATTGAGGTGCCTATAGACTCCAAGTCTTCACTTTTATACATGTAATTAGTTCACATGGCTTTTTGTTGTTTTCCATAGGCTACAGAAATGTACATATATTTACAATGTAGGCACTGTATGACAAATAAAACTGTTATCACTGTTAGTTGTGTGTATTTGTCATAATTCATGGTGACAGTTCAGAATTGAGGATACTTGTTTAGGCAGCATGTTAGGTTCTCATGCAATATGTGGTAAAGTTATGTTAAAGGAAATTCCTGATGCAGAAAAAACAATACAGCAGATGCTAAAATGTTGAGCAATTTTAGTAACATGTAAAAACATCAAATACATCACTACAGACTACATTTTATGCCAATTACATTTTACGACTTTTACTCGAGCTTTCCCTACTTTAGAAATTAACGTGGGAAGTATTCGTTTTGAGATTTACTGTACATTAGCTACTGTATGATATGATAGTTATACTGGTGTTGACAATGACTGAACTGACAAATTTACTCAAATCTGATGCTGTATGTAAATTTTGCTACTTTTGCACAACTGTTTGTGTCTTATAACCAAAGTAAGCACACTAACAATCCTTTAGCATGAAATTCAGCCAAAATTATCCTTCACTGATTTTCCTTCCTGTGAGCATAAAAATAAAGTGTTTAAGAATAAAAAATAAAAACAAAATTGAGTGTGTGCATACAGTATCTCACAAAAGTAAGTACACCCCTCACATGTTTGTAAATACTTTATTATATTTTCATGGGACAACACTGAAGATATGACACTTTGATACAATGTAAATGAGTCAGTGTACAGCTTGTATAACAGTGTAAATTTCCAGTCCTCTCAAAATAACTCAACACATCCATTAATGTCTAAACTGTTGGCAAAAAAAGTGAGTACACCCTTAAGTGAAAATGTCCAAATTGTGCCCTCCCCGGTGTCATGTGACTTGTTAGTGTTACAAGGTCTCGGTTGTGAATGGGAGCAGGTGTGTTAAATATGGTGTTATCACTCTCACACTGGTCACTGAAAGTTCAACATGGCACCTCATGGTAAAGAAACTGAAACTGAGCTGCAGCACTGTCGCCAAAACCATACAGTGGTTTAACACGGGTGTCCAGCTCTGATCCTGGAGGGCCAGTTTCCAGCACAGTTTGGTGATTTCCCTAATCAAGCACACCTGGTTAGACTCACCTGTTAATTGGTTCAGGGAGTGTGCTTCTGGAAGGGAACTGCCAAACTGTGCAGGACACCAGCCCTCCAGGACCGAGACACCCCTGGTTTATCAGGACAGGTTCCACTCAGAACAGGCCTCATCAGTTAAACACACCTTGCAAGGCCACACTTTGCCAACCATTAAGCATGGTGGTGGATCTATTATGCTTTGGGATTGTGTAGGGTGGATTGAAGAATGGATTCCACTAAGTACCAGCAAATTCTGGAAGCAAACATCACACCATCTGTAAAAAAGCTGAAGCTGGAAAGAGGATGAGCTTCTACATCAGGATAATGATCCTAAACAAAGCTCGAAATCCACCACTGACGACCTCAAGAGACACAAGCTGAAGATTTTAGAATGACCATCACAGTTCCCTGATTTAAACATCATTGTAGGTAGATCTTAAAAGAGGTTTTCAATGGTGTTGAGGTCTGAGGATGGAGATGACCATGGGAAGAGCTTGATTTTGCATCTACTGAGCCATTTTTGTGTAGATTTTGCCATATGTTTATGGTTATTATCCTGCAGGAAGAACTAGTGATGACCAATCTTCAGCCTTCTGGCAGATGCCACCAGATTCTTGGTATTTCAAGGAGTTGATGCCATGCACCCTAACAAGGTTGCCCCGCATCATCATAGATACTCAACCATACTTTACAGTGATGCTTTCCCACAAACTTATCCTTGGATTTACACCAGACCCACATAGAAAGCACATGGTCCCAGTTTAAGTCCTTATACCTCTTGGCAAATTTCAGGTGTTTATGTTTGTGACTATGTGAAAAAAGGCTTTTTCCTTGTATGTCTCCCAAACAACTTATTGACATGGAGATAGCGTCTTATGGTTGTCATGGAGACGTGACCAAGATACCACTCTTTGGTGCAGTTTGCTAACACTGAGCTTTGGAGAATTTTTTACTTCTCTTACCATCCTCTACTGTGTGTGGAGGCCAGATAAACTTGGGTTCTCGTCCAACCTCGTTTGTTGCTGTTCCAGTTGTTTTAAACCTCTTGTTCCTCTGACTGTAGATACAGGCAGGTTAAGACAAGTATCGGTTTTCTTGTAGTCACTACCTGACTTGGGTAAAGGTATGACACATATGAACGGTTCTCTTATCCTTCTCATGATGAAGAGTGGCTAAGATCAATAGGACCCTGTGACCTCAAATTTATACCCTAGGGAAACAAGAAGTCATTCATTGGTAATTAAAATGTTCCTACTTACTCAACTAAAACTATAAATGACAAAAATGGTTCAATTAATTTATTTTATAGGAATTTTTAGGGGTGCCAATAATTGTGGCACATGATTTTATTAAATATAATTACTTTTTAGAGGATTGTTTTTATTATTTCTATTCACTTGAGTTAAATGTCAGATTATTCTACAATTTCCAGTGTGAGATTATGCTTTTTAACAAAGGCTCTATATAGCAATTATTTAAGTTTAAGGTCATTTTAAAATGACTAATGTATTTTTACAATTTCAGTAAATTGTTTTACATTATACTTCAGGAGAAATCTTTGCTGAGACATGCTAACAGCTTTTTATGCACTACAACACTCAAAAAGTAGTGTTACCACTGTTTTGTGTGTGTGTTTTTTAAAATTAACATAACACACAGGTAGTTCATTATTTTGAGATCATTTATTTAATGGCTTTAAGTTGTGGAAAGAACGTTCCACTACAAGAGAAATGTACTAAATGGCCCGTCATTGCGCACAGCAGTGGCTCTTTCATATTGATTTAAAATCAAGTGTCCTTACAGACTTGGCCAGACCAGGCTAATAATCCCTGATTGGTGTCTACTCTGGTTAAAGGGATGGTCTAAAGAAAGCTTTAAGACTGGAACTTGTGAGAACTCATAGATTTCAGCTCAAAGGCAAAGGCTAGCTACATAAAGACCAACCATGAAAGGTTGGTAATGAGTAAAGTTCACCCAGACTGCTGCTTGCAAATATGTGGAATCCTCCATGTTCTCCATGGGCAGTGGCAGTGATGCAGAAGCTCAAGGGCAAGGTGGACGACTGACAGACAGACGCAGGTTATGACCTGGCACTTAGTTAGAGGGGGATTGGCCTGTAGGGCAGAGTCTAATCCAATAGCCTGGTTGGAGAGCCAGCTTTTCGTACAGACTTGTACTTCTCTAGGAGAAGAGTGGATCCAGGAGCCACAGCAACATCTCCACAGGTAACTCTCTCACGTAGATCTGGTTTGTAGAAGGGGGCAAATTCTGAGTATAGATTCTTCACTATACATGTTGCTTAGATTCATGTAGATGCATATTACATGTATGAATATTCGATAAATGTAACTGACCCCAGAAATGTAGTCGTCTAGATGCAGGATCTTGCCATTTTCATGCAAATTTTAACATGTAGTTTTCAATCCTGCAGCCCATTAACCTGAATGCTAATAATCCACTGGGACCTGGGCCATAGTTAAATCTGCAAATGAGCTCGTGTTAAGTACAAAAAAAGTCCATTAACGTCAGCGATATTGACTTATGGTTGCACGCCCTCGTCACAAATGACCTTGAGTGGTCTTGTCTGGAAATGCAAAAACTTCACGTAATCGTCTAATGGCATTGATGAGCTTCTGGTTGATCATCATGCCTGCTTTGGGTCTCAATATTTCAAGTAGCTACATCAGATCTTTAAGATCACAGTAAAAAGGATGTCAATCATCGAGAAGTTATATTTATTATCAGTATGTTACTGCATGTACTTTCATAAGAAAACGGAATGACAGTCCATTAGAGCGCCTCTTCTAAAGGATTGAAGTGGCCATCATGGAGTAAGTTCAAGCATCAAGTTTCAGCTTAGGCCATTTGCCAACACTAGGAAAAATCCCTTAATAACTAAAAATAAAATGGTGAGGAAAGAATCTACGGCCTCGGCCGACAACCTTATTGTTTCTAATGTGGACCATCATGCGCCCTGTCCTTTAGCTGAACCTTTTAACTTGGACCAAGACTCCCAGTTACAATGGCGAGTTGCTTCAACAAGATGCTGTCAAGTCGGAATACCGGCCTGCTTCTGGCCAGTTTGGGGGCTGGAACCATTGCAGCCAGTTACCTTATGCGGGACAATATGAAGATCTCCGCTGCAGAGAGAAGACGACTCTACCCTCCCAGGTAACCGCACTCCCAGGTTGTCCAAGGCTTGTCTGTACTAGGTCAGGTTGAGTGTCTGCAGACGTATACATGCTCTGCAGATGTTTCCTATAAAGTTGTGGTAAAGCTGTAGCTTTTGTACATTTACTGAGTAGCGCACAAGAACTGAGTGAAAGGTAAAAGGGCTGTTAAGAAGCTTATGGGCAGACTTCCAAGTATTCTCTCTTCTTCACACGGGAAAGATCAAATTAGATCAGCCGTCCAGACATAAGCTTCTCCTCAGTGCTAATTGTAGACAGGCTGATACCTCACTAAGATGTGTGACAGAAAGGGAACACTAAACTTTGTGAGATATGGCATTTTTTTTACTGATAGTCCCAATCAAAAGTTTAAGACCACTTGACAAATGGCAGAAAGTCGTATGTTGCATGGTTGGATCTTAACAAGGTTCAAAGTAGAGCTTCAACATAAGAAGAAATGGGAGCAAGACATTTTTTGAGAATTAAATGACAACGCTTAAATTGAAAAAATGTTTTACAGCTGATCAAAAGTTTAGGACCACACCTCAAAAAAAACAAAAAAAAAACTGTAAACCCCCAAAACAGAAATCAAAATTACAAAAATGAACTCCGTAATGAGCAGATCCACTGTTATTGTTGATCACTTCCTGCTTGATGAAAATGTTTCCATGATGTAAGTGGGAACATTTCTCCAAGTGGTGAAGACGCCGCAAGAAGGGCTCTGTTGTCTGGAACTGTCATTCATTTTTGTAAACTTCTCTTGCCATCCCCAAAGGTTCTCAACTGGATTTAGATATGGGGGACATGCAGAATGGTCCAAAAGAGTGGGCATTGTGTACTGTAGTGTTGTCCTGTTGAAGAACCCAACCACACAGACGAGGGCCCTCAGCCATGAGGGATGTTCTCTGCAACATCTGGACAAAGCCAGCAGACATTTGATGCCCCTGCACCTCCTGAAGCTTCATTGTTCCACTGAAGGAAAAAGCACCCAGACCATTATCGAGCCTCCTCCAATGTGGGATGTAGAAAACATCTCAGATGGGATCTGACTGTCATGCCAGTAATGTTGGAAACCATCAGGACCATCATTATTTTTGCTCATCGGAGAATAAAACTTTCTTCCACCTTTCAATGTCCCATGTTTGATTCTCTACTGCAAAGTCCAAACGTCCAGTTCTGTGTTCTTCAAGGAGACGAAACCTTTGAAGACGTGTTTTGTTTTTGAAGCTCTTCAATCTCAGATGTCGTCTGATGGTTATAGGGCTACAGTCGGCTCCAGTAAAGACCTTAATTTGGGTGTCGAACAGCCTATTGGATCCTCAGGCTCAGTGCTGGTGAAATTTTTTGTGTTACTGCATCGCACCTCAGCAGCGATGGAGCCGAGAGACCTGCTTATGCAGTTCAACAACTCGACCACCTTCAAAAAGGGGACGTTTTTCTGCCTTTGCCATTAGAACGTCATGTGAACCTGACAGAAAATGGGAATGAATCACATGTCTGCACAGAGTTGACCTTTTAAAGGCATGTGGTCCTAAACCTTTGATCAGCTGTTTCAGTTTAAACGTTGTCAATAAATTGCTCAAAATGTTTGGTCTCACTCCCATTTCTATCTGTAGCTGTTGAAGCTCTACTTGAAACCTTGCTAAGATCCAACCATGCAACATATGATTTTTTGCCAATTGGTCTTAAAAGTTTGATCAGGATCTGTCTCTGTCACAAAGGTATTGGAACCCAAGTAATCCATTCATCTCTGTCTTCAGTAGCACTGTCGTGAAACTAGAGAATCCTGGTCATATCATGCTCTCTCTTCCATCAGCGCTGACTTCCCGGATCTTCGAAAGCACAATAACTGCATGGCCAATGCTCTGACACCCGCCATCTACGCCAAGCTGAGGGACAAGGTCACCTCACACAACTGGACCATTGATCAGTGCATCCAGACCGGAGTAGACAACCCTGGCCACCCCTTCATCAAGACAGTGGGTATGGTTGCTGGAGATGAGGAAAGCTATGAGGTATAGTATGTCTCCATGATACTGTTATTTATATATGGTCACACATCTATGAGCCTTCAAGCCTTCATCCAATCACTCTTCCCTGCTTTCCCTACATGTGATATCTACAGCTCTTCGCTGAACTTTTTGATCCTGTGATCAAGGACAGACACAATGGTTATGACCCAAGAACCATGAAGCATCCTACGGACTTGGATGCCGCCAAGGTTCTCAATTCTTTTCTACTGCTGTCTTTTGTGTTGAGTGACCAAATGTTCTCTGAGGTTTAAAACGCACGCTGTTTTCTTGCAGATCTCCTCAGGCATGTTTGATGAGCGCTACGTGCTGTCGTCTCGCGTGCGAACAGGCCGTAGCATCAGGGGCCTGAGTCTGCCCCCCGCATGCAGCCGCTCAGAGCGTCGCGAGGTGGAAAGGGTGGTGATTCAAGCCCTCTCTGGTCTGAAGGGAGACCTGACTGGCCGCTACTACAGCTTGAGTGAAATGACCGACCTGGAGCAGCAGAGGCTCATCGATGTGAGTAGTATTGTCAGGATTTTCCTATTATTCACAGTCACAGAGGACCTTAGTACTAGAAGATCAGCTCATTATCAAATCTTTGACAAGTTGAATGAGGTACGATAGTGTGGAGAATAGTCCTGTGGTCTTCTAGAGCTGGAATTGCCCATCCAAGGATTTTATAAGCAGGTCGTTTTGGAGTTATATCTTCGTACAGTAATTGTGAACTCTCTATTTCATGCTGCCGTGGTTCAGGAGCACTTTCTCTTTGACAAGCCAGTATCTCCTCTGCTCACTGCAGCTGGGATGTCCAGGGACTGGCCTGATGCCCGGGGTATCTGGTAAGGCAAGATGCAGAGAAACTGAACTGAAGCCTAAATATGTAAATTTACATATTCCAACCTTTACCTCCATGTTTCACGTTTTCTTTTTCTTGATGTCGACTCCATCTGTTTTCTACCATCTTCTTTTCCTTCTTTACAAACTACTCTCCCTGCGGTGACATGTTCATTTTTAGCTTTTGCGTAGCCATGAGGCTAATAGCATCTTATAGGATTCCAGAAAGTACTTAGCAGTACTTATTAGTTTGACAGATCTTATGATTTTACGTAATGTTCATCATTTTACAATTTTTATCAAATATATCATATTGGGAGCAAATTCAATTCAAAATACCACCACGCCACCATTAGCCTAACTCTTACCTCCATTTTCCCTTCACCTGACGCATGCCAGCAACTTTTTTTATTTTTTACTGTATTTTTACTGCCCTTTTGTGGTATCTTTATTAAAAAACTGTAACTTTACATTTTAGCTTATTGTTCAAACATTTCATTTAAAAAACTGTTTGAAAGACATTTGGCTTCTTAGCATTAGCGATAGCTTCAGTAAAGTTAGCAGGTTTCCGCATTCACCAGCTAAACAAAGGGAAAATAAGCCTGCCCCCAAAAAATCCAGCCAGTTCAGGTGATCATTTTCAATATACATCATCTGAAAAGGGTTCATATCTTTAAAACAGGAAAGGCACCACAGTGGCATGCGAGTAAGCATACCAGGACCCAAAAATGATCAATCTTTTTTAGATAGTGTTCTCTCAAAGGCTCTCTGTCAGTGGTCAGTTTAGTAAAGGACAGCTGTCTTTTCCTTTTACGTTCCAAAGGCACAACAACGATAAGAACTTCTTGATATGGGTTAATGAGGAGGACCACACCCGCATCATCTCCATGGAGAAGGGGGGCAACATGAAGCGAGTGTTTGAGAGGTTCTGCAGAGGCCTCAAACAGGTATGAGACTCCCACCCAGAACTGCTCCACAAATGAGAATGTTTATGGCCATGATGCAAGTTCTATTTATCTCATTGCTTCTCAGACATGTTTTATTTATTGATCCCCAGGTGGAGCACTTAATTCAGGAGAGAGGCTGGGAGTTCATGTGGAACGAACGCCTGGGTTACATCCTCACCTGCCCATCCAACCTGGGAACTGGCCTGAGGGCTGGAGTACACATCCGCTTACCAAAACTCGGCAAGGTGATCACTGCCAGAGGATCTGTTCTGTTATCTCACCTGAAAAGTTTCTTTTAGTTAAGACTGGATTAATTGATACTGAAGATAAATGACCAAACTTTATAAGTAAATACAATATTTTGACACAATATGAAGAGAACCATTTTCTCATCAATGGATGAAGATCTGGTTTACATTTGACAGCTTGATTCAGGGAACATTATCTTGTATGAAAAGATCCACACAGGTTTCCATGGAGAACATGTTAGATACTCAAAGACATTAATGGCATAACCACATCAACAAGTCTGTGTAAGTTCAATGAAGAGCTGGATGTGAGTTGAGCAGGTTGAGATGTTTTGGGGAGGTATTCACCTAAAAGACTTGGTTGAGTATGGACTTCTAGTGTTTGGTGGTAAAATTAGCATAATAGCACAACACAAATGCACAGAAATCTGGAAAAGAGGGAAATTGTGTAAGTTTTTAAAAAAAAGATTAATTTAATGTCAATATTTGTAAAGGTTTTTCAAGTTGGAGATATTCAACAAAACCCATCATCACTAGGAGTCTTGGGGAGAATTACAAAGCAGGATTTCTTGATAACTGAAAATAACTATTCTTTAGCGAGTTTAATCCATTGTAAAGTTGAACTGAAACCAGTTTTATTTAGCAGTGATCGGAAATATCTTTTCTTAACAGTAACTAAAATGGCATGTATTGCAGAATTAAACCTGTAAGTTTTCCTGTGCAGGATCCTCGCTTCAACAAGATCCTGGATAACCTGAGGCTGCAGAAGCGTGGCACAGGAGGCGTGGACACTGCTGCTGTCGGCGACGTATTTGACATCTCCAACAATGATCGTCTGGGCAGATCTGAAGTAAGCTCACAAACCGTTTCTACATGACCTTAGACATCATCATCATCTCCCACCTGTTCACAAACCGAAATCTCTTAACCGTTCTGGTTTCCACAGGTGGAGCTGGTGCAGTTGGTCATTGACGGTGTTAATTATCTAATCGAGTGTGAGAAGAGACTGGAGAAGGGCCAGGATATCAAGATTCCTTCCCCCATCCCCCAGTTCAGGAAGTGATGTTAATCACTCATCCAAGCTGGTCCCAGCTCAGCAGGAGGCCCACAGACACTCCTTCTACCAATCCTAAATCTTATCCGAACCTCAATAAAAATGAGCCCTAAAGCTACAAAAAGTTTTAGCCTCTTTATTATCGACAAAATTAATGTCGTTAACAGACTTCGCTTTGCAAAAATGGCTGAATCAATGCTGTAAAACTGTTATGATTAGTGACGTATTTTGGCAGAGAACTCCATGGCTTTAGCCACAGAAAACTACTCCATGCTGATCTCCCATTAGAGCTGTTAAAGGGTTTATAGTAGTTAACACTGTTCTAAGCTCCTAAGAGGCCTTGACACATAGCCCCTGTTTTACAGCAGCCATTGACTGAGACTTACTCTCCAAACTGTGAACGACTACCTATGTGGTCACTGTTATTTCATTAGTTTATTTCAATTGATTCAAATAATGAATTATTTGATTCTTTGAATCTTTCAATTGATTGAAATTATGAACATTTTCCAATGGAGGCACTTCCATTCCAGACAATGTGTAGATCGGGGGTCACCAACCTTTTTAAAACTGAGAGCTACTTCACTACCAGTATTATACACACTTTTTAAATAACAAATTTGCTCAGTTTACCTTTAGTTATATATTTTTAATTATTAATGATACTCATCTACATGAAAACATGTCCATGATTTTATCAACAATGACTGAAAGTGAGCTTAGCAAAGTGAGCATGCTAGTTTACTCCACCAACGTTTGGTCATGAGCACAATACTGACCATTAAAGCAGAATTGAACAGTTTATCTAAAATTAATATATAATAAATATGTTTTCAATGCATTTTTATATTGTCATTTTCAAATCTATATCAATGTGAATGTAATTAAAGAAAAATAGCAACAGGATAAAACTGCATTTTAGATGCTGCTCACTGATGAGTTTTTGGAACAGGCCCGTGGGCACCATGTTGGTGACCCTGGTGTAGATAAAGTGTTCTTGCAGAAAACATATCTCTTTTATATATATATATATCTTTACATGCCGCCTTCTTTCCATGAGTGGATGCTTTACCTTAACTACAGACTACAACTCTCATTAGACAGACTAATCCCGTGGGCCTAATTTCTCCCCCAGAGCTGCTTAGTGACCTAATAATGTTAATCTTTGTTCTATACTTAAAACATTGGGTTAGGCCTGGGCCTATGGCATCCAACACAGTGGATGTCCAGCCCTGAGTGTCTATAGGTATGTATTATGGAGTGCACACATTTTTTCATGACTGCTTAAGGCCCTGAAATTAAATATTGAAGTGTTTGAGTGAATCTGCATGTAGGTGAATCTACCCGAGACACAACTCGAACATATTTTCATCATAATGACAAAAAACCTCAACAAATGCTTTGTAATAAAACTCAGGACTTCTGTCTCCTACACACATTTATTCTCTTCCTATTTTGCCATCTCCAGGCCTTGCATTACTGGAATACAGATGCAGAAGAGGTGGGTATTGGTTTAGCTGGATTTTTAAAAATTGTCTATTTTCAACATCTGGATTATAAACATTAAGGAATTTGTATATAATTTTAAATTGCTGTTCCCTAATGATCACAATACTCCAAACCTTCCACTTCAACCAACCCCATGCTTGATTTACTCAAAGCAAAGTAAGACCTGGACTTCTTCTCAAGGTACATTATTTCATTTGCTTCTGGGGGGAAAGAAAAAGCATCTAAATAAATGACAATTTGAGAACAGAATTTCTGCATATCTGTAGCTTATCTCCAATAAACGTTAATCACAAAAGTGGCTTCTCATGATTTTACTGCTGTGATTTACAAAATGTAGAAATTGCAACGAGTTAATACGGTCTAATGTAAATTCGCCTGAAATAGACTTTTTAAAATCAGGTCCTGTTCCCATATTGGATACAAAGGCCTACAAATGAAATTTCGCAAACTCCCACTGTTACACTAATCCATGTTGCCAAGTTTACTCCAAATTCAGACTAAATTCTTTTGTGCAAGAGAATTTTGACACTTGGCCGCCATCTTCAGTCAGTGCTCGGTACTGCGGATTGTTGTACACTAGTGATTACACTTGCTGTAATCGAGGTCCATTTTATTTGTCTGAGACGTGATCACTTTTCAAATACAAGATGGAACATTTTTCTAAGCGGTACAGAATTATCTAAAATAATTGTGTTTTTATGTTTGGTTTTTTCTTACAGAATACTCATTATTTTAAATGGGATTCCAAACTTTGAATGCAATTATGCAATTAATTTTAAATGTGTTTTAATTAAGGGAACAGTTAAAGAATATTAGTGTGAGTAGACCACACACTTTCATGTCTTGCCTTCTGTCAAGAGATTGTATATTTATAACTAGAGGTTACCGGAAACTTACCAGAATATATTAAAGTACCTGACAAAAGCTGATCAACAAAATAAAAAAATATTGGTCCCAGTTCTCCCATCTAATTAGCTGCAGTTAAAAATTGCAAAAAGTGGTGTTGGGTAATAGAGCGGGGACCTCGACTTACAACAGGGTTCCGTTCCTCACCACGTGTCGCAAGTCGAATTTTCGGTCCTGGTTCCATTCCTCTGTCAGTCCACCAGAATGAGACGTTTACCCACCGGAGGCTCTTTATTGCATTTTGCATTTTTATTCAAAGTACTTTCACACCATAAAAAATGGGGTTTGAGAATTTTGGGAAAGTCGAGTATGTTGTAAGTCGAGGACGCCCTGTATATGAAGATAATCATTTACACACAGTGTCTTACTCCATCAGATTTTAAGGCAACTACTTCCCAAACGTTGGCTTCCAGACCAAACTCGAGTGGAAAAAAGGACCGTTGAGCAAGACGAGTATTTTCTCTCATTTTTTTATAACATCATAAACATTATATTGGTAACAGTGACTAAGCTGCAGTTTTGAATATTGGATGAGATACAAACAGAGGTTATGAAGAACACCTTGTTCCACAGAATACAGTGCAACCTAAGCAAAAACAAAATAAAAAGAAATAAAAGAAACATCTGCCACACGCCTTTACAACCTTGATGCGTTAAGTGTCGCCTATCGATTAGTTATTGGATTTTCAACAAAGACGTCTGTGTGGGAGGGAAAGACCGTGAAAAGACATGTCACAATATAATCAAGTTCACCGTAGTACTCTGCTCTGAAGACGGTCGAGATTCGTCGCGCAGGAGGTTGGTGACCAGTACATGTCTCTGTGCAAATTAAGAACAAATTAAAAGGAACAGTAGACACCCCTCAGCCCACCCCAGCTACCCCATTCCTGCCTTTTTTACCCTTTAGGCTTGCGTTCGGACTTTATTATACGCTATAGAAAAGAAAAGTCAGCCATCCAGTGGGCACCCAGAGGACAAGTAGACTGATTCAGAAAAGTCTTGTCGCATGGTTGGAACGCTTTTGGGATGCTCTGCACCCAGCTCGGAGAGGGTGCTGTGGGTTTGAGTGTGAGAGGGTACAGGTAGAGGTTTATAGATTTGAAGGGGTGGGCAAAAAAGAAAAAAAAGAAAAAAAAAGAGTGGGAGTCAAAGTTGTGTTATCAGTCCACTGGTCGCTTTTCCCCATGTTTCTTTGTAAACTCTTCTGCGTTCTTAAAGAACTTTTTACGGTCTTTTGAGTATTCCTCTGCTAGGTCGGCCCTCAGTGGATGCTCTGGTTGAGGATCGTTGACGAGAGCGATGAGAGACTGGATTACTAATTAGGATCAAATAAAAAGAGAGAAACCATGTCACCCACAAAACATTCGCAACTTTGTTTCCAAATGCTGCAGAGCGAAGTGGACACTGTACCTTGGTCAGTTTTGGTTGCTGGTTTCCAGTTCTCAGCACTTATAACTGGCAGACAGACCTGGCCTTTCTCATCAATGTTTGGGTGGTAGATCTTGGTTTTGAACGTGATCTTGGGAGGCTTAAATGGATACTCTGCAGGGAAGATGATCTCAATCCGAAACGCACCTTTATCGTATGGAGGGTTGTCCTGTAAATACATAAACAAGCATCCGTTTCACAATGGCTTTTACAAAAAAATACATGCAATAGTTTCAAATCGTTTTTAAAATCTGTAAAATGTGCATAGAGACAGAAATTGTATTTGTTAATCCAAACATTTAATTGAAAATCATAGAAAAGCAACAGATCCTAAACCTGAGAAATGTATTGTTTTTAGAAAAATATGCTCAAAAAGAATTTAGGACAAGGAGATGTTGCTGGAATCTTCAAAGTGATAGGGTGGCAGATTATCTCCTGCAGGTGAACAGGACTGCAGTCAGATTAGCTTTAGCCCTTTTATGCTCCTTTGCACTACTAATTTTTAAAGAATACATCAGTTTCAGATGTTGTAAATGCCCCTGCTCGCATACTTTCACCCATAGGTTTTGTAGACATGGATGTTGATAAATAAATTCTACTAAAAGGAAACATGGTTGGGGAGGTCATAATAATGTAGAAAGAATAAAATGCAGAGAAAACACAGACTATATAGACATTTATAATCCTCCATTAATTTACCTAAACTAGAGAGGTCTAGTGTGATATGTTAACTACCTTTTTCTCCAGGAGAATTCGTGCTTCGTGTAAAAATATCATAAGGTTAATTTTAGTGTTTTCGGTCAGAAGTTATGAAAATGTTATTTTTAAATAAATACGTACCTATAATAAACTTAAAACTGAATACCGACGAGTCATGGGCTGTGTTACTGAAATGTTACAGGACAACACAAACAGAATGGAGAACTAAGTTCTTCCATCAATTACAAATAAATAAAACAGGGAATTTAAACAATATATATTAAAAAAATGACAAGTCAAAAGCTTTTAGCTTCTCTGGAGAACAGACTATTTGCTTTTCAGATTCCAATCTTGGTTAATGGAGAGGGCAGAGGCTCATATGGTTCAGATATTTGACTTAATCCAATGTGGTAGTGAAATATATCACTTTAAATTTGACTGGGGCGTCTCAGCCGAGCTTTTCTTACATCTACCTGTTGTTTATCTTCTGCTTTCACCCAAGTCTCCTGCACTCAATCTGATGGAAACAACTTCTTCAGCTTTTACCCAAATCTCCTGCACTCAGTCGAGCAGTGCCACCCAGAGGAGAGACGAGGTAGCGACCCCGGTGAGTCAAATTGACGGCAAATGTTTATTCATCTAAATATCAGCATTGCCATCTGTGTATCAATTATTGTATTGCGTGGACAAGGACGAAGATATATATCGTCTCATCGATATTTTGGCCCACCCCTACTGTGAATAGCTTGGGAAGCACAGCCTGAGGGAAATGTTTGTAATGAGGATCAGTACTTAGTCAGCTGCTTAAATACAACCTTTTTACTGCGCTTACCAGCATTATGTCTTCTGCAATAAAGAAGGCTGCTGCACTGGTATGCTATTGTGGGAACATGCAGTGCATGCTACTCTCACTTTAAACAGCCAAAATATCTCCACACATCCAACGTCCTCTGACCCTTCTTTTTAAAATGTCCTCGTCTACTGAACCTTGGGCTGTGTCTGTTGGTGTGTCGTCTTCTGTAACTTCTTCTGTCATCCTGATGTGCATGGCTACAGTAGCCCAAACGTTAGCCTGCATGCCGCTGCCTGCTGCTACTCTTATGATATATGCTGCAGGCATCAATCGAACCCAATGTAGATGTAACCCTATTCTAGCCACATGCTTGATTTGAACAGAATGAGTTTTAGCAACCTTGTTTCGACCATGGCTCACTTATATTCAGGTAAATTTATTTTGCAATAATTATCGTTATTGTTTGATTGCATAGCTTAATATTCAGGATACCAACAAAGCAGAAAAACCAACAAATACTGTAATGATACAGCACGAAAATACTTACAGGAACAATAAGGCCTTGCCAGGTCAAAATGTTTGACTCATCAACTTGGATGTTACGGAAATTTTTCATTCCAGACTTGCGGATTTCATCAAGTTCCTAAAAAGTAAAAAGGTCACATATCTGAGATGCAAACCATGAATAATCAAGGATTGTTAACAACTTTGTTAACACAAGATCAGATACTCAAAGCAAGTTTAATCTCTGTGCACATTCTCGTGACATTGTAACAGCCAATCAAGTGAAACATGAGTAGTTTTCTAACATGTTTGTGCTTATAAGCTCATAAATGTTTCATATACATAACATGTATGAGGTATGCATTGTTTCCTATGCTGCCACAAATATGACTAAAAAAGGAACAAAGGAGCAGATGTCAACCGAATAGCTGTCCTAGACTGGTCAGAAAGCCTCCCAGATGCCCCAAGAGTTGTTTCTCATATCAAAATCCAAAAGAAGGTTCTACAGTGGTGTAGCCCAATAAAATGAAAATCCTAGGTGAGATTAAGCTAAGCTTAAAGCTAACTGGTTAAGCAAGAACTACTGCTTTGTGAGGCAGCCCTCAGGTGAATTGCTTAATCCTTTTCTAAATGACAAATATGAAAGTGTTTGAGCTTTCAATACTATTAATGGAGATGGATTTACAATCATATTACTAGATGAGAACAAAAGTGAACAGTGAAAACCACCTGTAACATCAACTGGTCAGACATTCGTTTTAAAAACATATGCAAAGTTAAACACAAATCACAAAAGTCACCATTTACAAAACAGCCCTGGCCACCAACCTCCTCCATTGCCACTTCAGAAATTAAAATTACAGTCTGAAAAAATGACGACACTGACAATGAATAAGCAACTTATATCACAACTACAACTCTTCAGTAACAAAGATGGTTATTTATCCAACATTTCCGGACTATAAGCCACTACTTTTTGCACAATCTTTGAACCCTGTGCCTTATAATCCGGTGCGGCTTTTCTGTGAAGTTTTCATGATTTTTGTGATATCGTAAGAGGATTTGTTTTGGTTTGTTCCGCTGTTGTACGGCACTCTGTTCTACTATGTTCCACTAGCTACAACCTATTTCTGGATGTACAGAAAGACTTAAAATGACAAAGATGAGCATATACAAGTGTAGTACTCACAGTAAAGCGCTACTCCACAAGCGTTTGGTGAACTAGCCGCGACCTGCTGCTAAGCTAACCCTCGCCGCACGAACATGCGCATTCGTCTCTATTTCAAAATAAAAGCGTTTGTCGAGCTGATATTTTCTAAGTGTAACATAGACTTAACTTCATTACGTGCAACAGCACTACCATGGTACCACATTCAGTCATATATTATAAGTGAATTCGTAGGAAAACATGGTAATTTTGATGCTAGCAACCAATTCTGTGGACTGTCTGCTCAGCTCCGTCACACTGCTGGAAATGAAGCCGTGTTATTGCATCTTAGCCTGAAAGGTAGGCCCATTATATTTTTCTGGTGTGCTGTAGGTTATTGTTATACAGGACATTTGTTACTTGTTTAAACAGCACAGTATATGTTTCGTACTTGTAATTACTGGTACTTGTATATATATGTAAAAAGTTATGCAAATGTGTACAGAGCTCAAAATTTTAATAAAAAGAATGTGTTCCCAAACAGTCATCTCTTTCCTGACAATCCCTGTTGTGCATATTCTCTTACATATGACAACATTAAAACACCTGCGGCTTTTTGTCCAGTGCGGCTAATTTATAAACAAATCAGGATTTTCCCCTAATTTTAGCTTGTGCGGCTAATATTCAGGTGCGCCTTGTAGTCCGGAAAATACGGTACATACACACACACACACACACACACACACACATTTACCGTATATCTTCTAATAATAGCCCGTCTCTTATTAACACTCGTTTCCAATAAACGCCAGGATTGAAGCGATGTCATGACAAATAGATGCTGGTCTCCAATAGTAACTTTTAGGGATGCAACAACGAATCGATTAAATCGATTACTAAAATAGTTGACAACGAATTTCATAATCGATTCGTTGTGTTGCGCGCCACTGAAACATTTGATTATTACGAAAATTAAAAACTTTAGCTGAGCACAGAGCGGAGTGAACACACTCGGTCTCTCTCGCGAGCACTCATGCTAGCGCCTCACAGAGAGTACTCTAACAGCGGCATGTATCTTCCGCCTGGGTCCTAATGCCCACCCACTACCTATAGCAGTTTAAACAGCCTGTTCATAATTTAAATTAAATAACAATAACTAGACAATTAAAAATGTCCTGCTTTTATTTGTTAAGTTCTGCATGTGCTCAGTGATATATATGAAATGTATGGATATATTATTTTAAATTATAATTATAGTTTATAATAATTTTAGTATGATTATCCCTATATTTTTAGGGGGGCTTGAGATCATTTTGG
>JBBIGC010000036.1:10627851-10646561 GCA_037576955.1 Lepidarchus adonis
TTAAGGGAGTGTAGTTGTATGTTAAGCTGCACTCAGGAATGAGTGTAAGTCAGTGTAACTGAACTGACTGCAGCCACATGTTTGTAATTTAGCTGCATCTTCGTGAAAGAAAATACTCTAAAAGTGCTCTTGGGTGCTAGTATGTGGCAAATTAGAAGCCCGGCTCTGAGCGTATGATTAACCCTCCTAAAGCACTGAATGCCATAAACGCTGGTTTCGCCGCTGTGGTGTTAAGGTGACAGCGGTGTAAACGGGTAAAGTCGGACCCGCCGCCTGCACGTGAACCCTGCAACACAAGCTCGTCTAACCCAAAATAACCCGAGCACATCGGTGGCTCCTGGCTGGCAGATGCGATTTTTTCCCCTCCATCGCCCCTTCTTTCTCACCCCCTCTTTTGCTGGCTTTTATTCAAATTTGGGTCAGGGGTGAGGATTTCTCACGTCACACGCTTGCAAGATGGCGCTCGGAAAGCTGTGAGATGAGAAAACAGGATGGCTATGTGAAGAGCTTCGGTCGATTTATTAAGGTATATGTTCTTTTTTTAACCACCGGCGAGGTTTTGGGCTTTACTCTGGGGTGTATTTGCAGTCGTCCGGTGGGTTTGTCGAGGGGGTGGTCGGTTGAGAGAAAGCAAGGCTGCTCCAGCACCCGCAGGTCCCGCCGTGTGCCCACGGGAGCCTCTCTTGTTCGGGGAGCTACTAGTAGCCGCGTAGCCTGGCAGGGGGAGTGTGCCCGAGTGGATGGTCTTTCTGCTGGGAAAGCCCACTCCTTCCTCGCAGCATCGGAAAGCTGTTGCCTTGTGTATCCGAAGGGAAACTGTTCAGACGCCAGGTCTTTTATTTTGCCTTTTCTGCTGAATATTGCGCTGAGGGCTCGTGCGTGTGCCCTGACATACCTGCCGTGTTGTCTCGCGCGCGCCTTCTGATTGTTGTGCTCAAGTATCTCCGTTCTTTCTCTCATTTTCTGAAGAGAAAACAACTCTTAAATACGAGGCTTTCTCCTAGAAATGTGGAATTTAGCGATTGTTACGACCACCTCGTGTGTTTTCCCTCGTTCTTGTTTGAGAGAATATATGAAGGAGTAGTATAAACACGTTTATCTACAATTGTTTCTTCGTTTTTTGGTCTACGATGTGGGACAAAATATGCCGTTGAATTATTTGGTGGTACATTGTAATCCAGTGGAATTTTAATTTTACTTATTTATCTTTGCTGTTGCCAGAAAATCTGTTCAGGGTCAGTTTTCATAGTCCCTGGCATCTCGTTTGTCCTTGTTTTCTTCCTTTTCTCCTTTCTTGAGGCCTAATTCCTCTGAGAGGGGCATTTACCCGGGGAGAAAAGCGAATTATTGTACCGCTGTCATAATCTAGAATTTCTTTTCGCATGAAACGTGATTGGATTGCTTGAATGAAGCTTTTATCTCCCCCATTTTAGTGGATGGGGGAGGGGGCTTGTTTTACAGTGTGTCTGCTGAACATAGGTAAGGTCGTAGCTTTTCTGCAGTGAGAAAGAGAGGAATCCAGGGGACTTTTTTTTTTTTTTTAAATCACAATTGCACTGGCTGCAGTTCAATAAGAGGTGCCCACAGTGGTGCTCCTCAAACAGCTCTAAGAAAGTGGTGTGGGCTTGGGCAGTGTCTGTAGTTGGCAGGCCGTCAAAAACCTGATCCTAGATCATGCGGAAAGTAGGCCTGTTGCAAGTTCTCTTGGCACATGAAACCAACAGCTGCATGTAACTGTTAATTAGCTGAATGCTCAATTAACATCATAATTTGAAAGACACATTTGAGATGTTTTCTGGTGATCTGGTTATAGTGACCAATGGGTTCTTCTGGGCCAGCTTGTGATGGCCAGCATTGGTCAAAAAAGTCAATTCAGACCTCCTCTACAAAAGATCTACTAAATGCCCAAGGTTTTGGTGTCCCTCCGAATCTCCTGGTTTTATGTCGGCTTTGTGGAGTAGTATGGACCTCATCTTGATCAAGTACCCTTTCGGTTGCTCTTCATTGGATGGTTGACAGTTGCAAGGCCCAATGTTTAGACTGTCAATAAAATGCAGGAGGAAGTAACTGACAAACCTATACAGCTAGATGCATGCAAGATTTTTTTTAAAGTACCCAAGGTTTGAAAACTTGCCCTACATACTTGGCATGTTTGTTGGAGACTGGAGAGCTGCTCCCAACAAGAACTATGGTGACTGGTCAATTAGCCTAAATGTGTCATTGTGACACTGGGTTATGCTGTTTTTCTTGTATTTGGCGTTTTCAGTGCTTGAAATTGAGTTTGTTAATTCTATTTACAAATTTATTTCTACTGTCATAGTAGCCACTGACAGACTGGATGTTGGTCTGTTTGTAGTTTAGGACAGTGGTAGTTGTAAAAAAAAAAGAAAAGTGTATTTTGCAGAGGACAAGCTTATTTCAGCCCCTGTAACTCCACTGCGCAAGTTCATGTGTACGCTCAATACGACATGCTGTCTAAGATATTAGATGGTATCTCTTCGATTGATTTTTAAGGCACCACTGTGACTGATGGTGAGGATAGATGGGATGTCCTGTTGTATTGTAAATAAGTAGTATTGTTAAGTTATCGCTTATCTTTATGACGGGTATTCATGTTTTTCTTAAAACTCTGTTCCATATACTCAAATTGACGAGGCTTGTCCTTCGTGTGTGAATCACATTATAGTGAATGTAAATGGGTTTGGACAGTGAAGGAGGGGCCTTACATTCTTCAGATAATGTGCTTTTGGAATTGTAAGATTCTACGTGGCACTGTGTTGAAAGTAGTGTAAGAACAACTGCTCTTTAGGTGCTTGGTATCTTTTCAACAAAATACTTGTAACAAATGGTTATGACGACCATAATTTTTGGATTTCAGGAATTGAAGTCCTCTTTCTTTATAGCTCCTACAAATTTGACATTTTTTTTTACCTCATGAGTAATACAACACAATAGCTTGAACATTGGTAGCAAGGCAAATTGCTTAACTGTGTGAGGCAAATTATATTGCAGTTTTATGAAACTTTCCTGTATTGGCTGTTTCTCTGGCGTTGACTCTCCATTGCTGTTAGTACAAATGCGCTAGACTGTCATATTGCACTTGTTAGTAAGTTAATAATTTGGTGGGTGGTCAGTTTCGAGTCTGAAGTTGCGTTTTTGCTGCCAGTCTCAACTTTCATAAGAGTTAATGAGTAGTTTATAAACCAGACAATAAAATCAGGTCCTCAGGGATATGTGGCGTTGGATAAAGTTGTTTACAAGGCTAATCGTGTTCCTTGCCAGACTTGTTTACCAGTGTGGTTACTGGCCCCCCATTTTGCACTTTGGCTTTTTCTTCCCAGGCAGCAATCTTTCTGATTAGACCAGTCGTTTCATCTCTGGTGCAGGCCTGTTCATTTTTGAGGAGGGGTAGGAATGTCTGCAGAGCAATAAAAAGGGTCAGGAGCACCTTATCAACCTTTGTGTACAGCTCAAATAAATGCTTTTCTCTTACTTTCTTCGCCTTAGGGTTTTGTTTTTTTTGGCCAGCGGTGGTCTTTTGTGGGCTGTGGGTTTGGTGTGATTTGGTCAAATGGATGTGGTTTTGTTGTTTGTACAGAAAGGACTTTTGAGAGATGGTATAACTTAAAGAACTTATTAAGAAAGCTGCTGGTATAAAGTAAGTGTTTTCCTGATGCTTGTTTGGTTTTATCTAGGGCTGAACAATGAATGATAATACAACAATTTTGCCATTCTGATTAGAAAATTGCATCCCAAACAGTTCTTTACTTGGGGAGATGAACGATAATCAAATAATGCATAGGTTGTGAGTTGGTGCTCTTACACATTTAAGTACTCAAGCCTCAGTCCTAAAAAAGGTTTTTATGGTGGTAGGGAAGAAAATTAATAGGCGGGAAACCAAAATGATGAAAAATTGCAATTCTATCATTCTAATTATATCTGCCAAAAAATGGCAGAGCCAAATTGCAAAAAATAACTACAAAACAATGGAATTCATTGCGTCTTGTCAAAGAGGTTCATGAAATCGGCTGTAGCTTATATATTGTAATATTAACAGTTTCAGTTCTCAGTCTTGTGTGTCCTGAATTTCATTTTCTGCCACAGATTTGCATTTTTGTGCAGTAGTAGTTTCACTAGAACTGATTTTTTTTTTTTTTTCAAGCAGTCCTCACTGGCACAGTGTAATACACATACAAGGCTGGCACAGTTATTACTCATTGTTTAACTTCAACCCCCAAGTCACAGAAATATGTTTTTTCCCTTCGTGTTTACTTCTGATGGCTGCCAAACTGGGATATGATAATTAGAAGGGTAGATAGTATTTAAGAATCTCTAATGTCAGAAGGAAACCTAAATTGTAGATTCAAATGACATGAGCCCAGTAGTAACCCGATTAGTGGGGGCAGGTCTTGTCATTGATCTGGCAATACAGTGCTTTTAGGTATTTTGTAAAGATTTCACAACCACTAACGACACTGTTGCTGAAAGACAAAACCTTTATCTTATGCATTGCAAAGATTCTGTTGCAAGCCAGGGCCTGCTTATCCAGTGGAAGGCCTGCTGGTTTACCTGTTCCCACCACACCCTTGGTGATCCCTCTGGCTCAAGTTTCATGTTGTCCTTCATGCAAGCCAGCCAGAAACATCCACTGGCCTCCCTCCCCCAACCCCCATCTCACAACAAAGAGCTGACCCTGGAGGCTGGCATTAATGGCTGGTGGCAGGAACGTTAAGAAGGCTCAGAAGAAGGAAAAAATGTTCAGTGTTACTCTTCAACCCTTTCGTTTCCTGTCTTTTTAGTGCTTGGACTACTGCTTGTAAGCATTTAAGAATATGATGGCAAAAAGATTGACTTCTTGATTTTCAGCAGTTAGTTCAGCAGTCACAGGGTTTTTTTAGTGCTGGTATCTGTTGGAACGTTTGTTAGGGTCATGGGGTTTCTGGAAATCGTTTTAATGTTACAGAGCATAGCTTGGAATAAATTGATATGGAATTTGAAATGTACATGTGCAAGTATAAGAGAATGCATGATGTGAATATATTAATAAGTTTTCTTTCCCTGGTTATTTGTATCTTTTCAGGTTTGCAGAAAAAGAGGTTGGAAATGGAATTGCCAAATCATGCCAAACAATTGCTGCTGCAGCTGAACCAACAAAGAGCCAAAGGTTACCTGTGTGATGTGATTATAGTGGTAGAAAATGCCCTCTTCAGGGCACACAAGAACATCCTGGCAGCCAGCAGTATCTACTTCAAGTCCCTCATCCTTCACGACAACTTGATTAACCTCGACACAGATATGGTAAACCCTTCGATATTTCGGCAGGTATTAGACTTTATTTACACTGGCAAGCTTTTGTCCTCTGATCAGGTCAGCGACCACAATTTTAATGCCCTCCTAACGGCAGCGAGCTACCTCCAACTCCACGACCTGGCTGCTCTCTGCAGGAAGAAGCTAAAACGCAATGGAAGATCCCTCCACAACAAACCTACCACCCCTACCAATGGAAGGACTTCCAGGAACCAAAGGTTGTCTTCTACACCCGTCACCCCAAACCAAATTTCAGGGTTCAAAGAAAAAACAAAGAGGCAAGAGGAGCTACTCAAAGATGAGCTGTCGGAGGAAGAGGTTTTTGCTGCAAATGCCCATTGCGCAACCTCAGCTAATTCTCTCAGTCCCTCTACCAGTAAGAATGGGAGCAATGGCCCCATTAACAGCGGTGGCCTTCTGGAGCTTGGCCTGGACCTTTCCAAGAAAAGCCCTTCAGGTAGCACAGCCACCGAAGAAGTAAGTCCCAGCAGCATCCCACAAGAATCACCTCAGTCTGCCTCAGAATCCACAGCCAACAGTGCCTCATTCGATGAGATCACCACCAACCCACAGAACCTCACCGGGGGAGAGCCTATGGAACTGGGTGAAGGTGGGGAATGTGAGGATAGTCCTCATCCTCCGGAGCCTGAGAGACACACAAGCTCCCGGCAGACGGCCCGGCCGAGGCGGCAAGCAAAGGGCGATGGTCAGAAAGGCAAGGATGCACAGCGAGCCACGTTGCCCAATGGTGTTGCCAAGAGACTGAAAGTAGTGGGTGGTGGAAACGTCAACTCTGATCTGTCCTACCAGTGTAAAGAGGAAGAGGACGGTCTAGAGAATGGCCAGGAACAGAGTGAGGAGAGTGGCCAGAGTGAAAGCGAAGGTGGCCGCAACAGCGCCAACTACGTGTACCGACAAGAAGGCTTCGAGCCTGCCCTTTGTGACAACCTTTACGTCTGCATTCCCTGTGGTAAAGGCTTCCCCAGCTCAGAAGAACTGAATGCACATGTGGAGACCCACACAGAGGAAGAGCTGTACATCAAAGAGGAGGAGGACGATGGCTATCCAAAGGAAGATGAGGCGGAGGCTGAAGACCTGTCATCCCAGACCGTGCAAGCTCATGGCGCTGAGACGCGACGGTTTTCCTGCACGGTGTGCAATAAGAGCTATAAGGATCCGGCCACTCTGCGGCAACACGAGAAGACCCACTGGCTCACGCGACCCTTCCCCTGCAACATCTGCGGCAAGATGTTCACTCAGCGTGGTACCATGACACGCCACATGCGCAGCCACCTGGGTCTGAAGCCCTTTGCCTGCGAGGAGTGTGGCATGCGCTTTACAAGGCAGTACCGCCTCACAGAGCACATGCGTGTTCACTCGGGGGAGAAGCCCTATGAATGTCAGCTCTGTGGCGGCAAGTTCACCCAGCAGCGCAACCTCATCAGCCACCTGCGAATGCATACCTCCCCATCATAAGCCAAAGACGCTCTGGACGGGAGAACCTTCTTCAGCAAAAAGATTTGAATACAACGCACACCTCTTTTCTGTGGAGATGTTGGCTATGAGTGGAACATTCACTCCTGCCTTGAGTGACGGGAGCGAAACATGGAAGTCTTTGAAAGAGTAACATCCTCAAAAACTGGTATGAGATTTTAAAAAATTGCTGTGAATGTATGATTGGGGTACTGATGCTGTTTGGAAATTCATTGGGATTACCAGACCACTACAAACCAGTCTATGCATTGGTTTCTTGTCTTGGTTGACTTGGTCTCAAAATTGTCCCAACAATACACCACTTCTCTTCCTTGGGTCCTTCAGTTAAAAGGTCGAGAGTCCTCACAACGTTTTAATATGACCATTTTATCTTAAATGTGCATTTGATTTTAAAGGAATGGAGTATGACATTTGGTGTTTCTAAGAGTCTCAAAGAAAGTGTTGCAATACATCTCTGTCGTGTTTCATAAAAGCTTTGTGCGTTCAACCAAACAAATTTATAAGATTACTTCTCCTGTACCATATGCCCACTGGGTAGTTGTAGATGCAGAACAGGGTCCAACAAAGCTTTCATACAATTGTATCTAGAGGTATTTTTGAACATGCACACAAATTCCTCTTGATACAGCTTCAGTTCAAATTGCTGCATGAAACAATTACATATGTGGAGGCTTTGTAGTAACCTTCATGATAAAAGATGGATGAACTACAGGCCTCTCACTGATCCAGCTTTTCAGTGGTGACTGAAAAGTGGATGTAGTCAAATATATCTACAGCGTATCTTCTGCACCTGAACGTGGGCAAGCATTGATGTGAGGGCTCATAGTTGTCCATCTTAGCTGTATCGTTTACTTAAAGTTTATAGGGGTTTACTCTCAAAGAAAAGCCAAAATGAATGGTACTTGTTTTTAGATAACTTATTGTTATGCTTCTGTGAATGTTTAAACTGGAAGTCTTTTTGATATTTCTTTGGGATGAACCAGAAACGTGAGGTGATTTTGGTGATGGGTTGGGTAGGGGTGGTTTTAGTGAATGTTGAACTTCAAAATTTCTGTTGGTACTGTTTTTTGTTTCTCCTTTCTTTCTTTTCAGATTGTCTGTTTTAAGTTGCCCTTCACTGAAAAGACAAGTTTGTTTTATATTCTTGTCAAATTTCTACCTCTTAATTCAAAAGAACAATAGATTCATTGATGGAAATGGGGTGGGGTTGGGGTGGGGGGGTTTTGAATATAGATGTATAAAGTTCGCTGAGGCTTTCAAAGTACTTCTATCTTCCCCATCTCTCAAAGGTTTTAAGTTTAACAAAGTTTCTAAACATATTAAAGTAGAAGTTAGCTTGTTGGACGCATGTATTTAAGGTCTTAAAGTTTTATGTCAGTGAAATCCAAAGAGAAAATGAATACTGAGGAGAATAATGACTTGCCAACAAAAATGTTCCTGTAGATTATCCCTACCAAAGTTTTTAGACTAAATATGGAAGAATGACATTGCAGGAGAAAGGTATTATTAAAAATGTTTTTTTTTTCTTTCCTTTTAGTTCTAAAAAAGTTAGTTTATACTTGACATTGTACTAAAAACCAATGGACTTGGTGAGCCAGTGGCTTTCCATTTTTTGAGGTTTACAGTAGTTTTAGTTACAGTGTCTGAGTTGCTTTGTCATTGCTTTTGTCTTCGGAAGAACTTTGTTGAAGGACTTCAGAAAGACTAATTTATTTTAGTTCAGACCAAAAAAGAGGGAAAAAAACTAAGAATGAGTAGTGTTGTAGATTTTTGTTAACATGTTCACCATAGTTTTGGAAGCTCATTCAACGAGGAACCGATGCACTGGATTGCCTCTGCCGTCAGTAGAATATCTCTTGGGTTACACGGATGCCTAGCTATAGTGGATCACAACAGACTTCATTTAATCCGTCAACTATGTATTGTATAAATTCCTTGCATGGATCAGAGAGAATGCATAGAGGTTATTCCAAAAAAAATCCTAGTAGTTGTCTTAGGTTACTGACTTAAGGTCATTGTTACAGTATCAGTACAGACACTGATTGGAGGACTTCACTGCAGGACTTTTTGATGCTTTTGAAGTCAGTCTAGATTAGTTCATTTGAAAGCCAGTTCCGGTGTATCACATTCCATTTTTAACTCTTAGGCCTTCTTAATACAGGTCTTAATAGCATTCCTTTTTGGTTCTTACACCATAGTCCAATTTGAGTGGTTCCTGGGGTACAGCTGTAGTCATGTTAATTTGAGTGCTGTTACTGACCACCTTTTTCCTGGAATCCTTTTGTCCGACCTTATCTGAAGTATTGACATTTTTACACTTTTTGGAAAATTTTAAGTACGGTTTCTTTCAATGTGATGTTCGATATCTCTGTGGCACGCCCTCCATGTTTTTCAAGCCTTGTGTTTGAGAGATTACTTTATGGTGCCATGTTTGCTCGTCCCACAAGGAATGGTAACTTAAATATCTTAATACTTTTACTGGTTAAAAATTATATCAGCCATGTTCTTTGGACATCTCATGGAAAAATTGTTGGTCTCCAGTGTGGATGTACTCATGTCAACTCTGAGAGACTTAATTTTGTCCTCCTTGTGTCTTTCATATACCAAACGATTCCAGGAAAATGTTGGCATCGGTCACTTACGTACATATCAGCACTTAACCAAGACAGCATCAGTGTCCGAGAAAAGAGACTCGTTGTATGGTGAGGTGTGTTTTTGTCTTGATTTGAGCATTTGGATCTATAGCCGGAAAAAAAACAACTAAAAAAACCCCAAAAAACTAAGGTCAGCGAAAGGATGACAAAGTTACAAACTGTGACAATAATGTTTCTACTTCAAACTTCAGGGACAGTTCTGCATATTTTGATGTGTGGAACTTTCAACTACATTTGTAAGACTGTTTCAATACTGTGTCGATTTCTGTATTTTAATGACAAAAAGCAGAACTCTAGTTTCCTATAAAATAGATTTTAAGAGAATGTGTTCCCATTTCAAACAGCGCCTTCAAATAAAAAAGAAGAGAAAAAAGTACATAAGTTTTACTTTTAAGTTCCAGAGTGTTTTAGAATTTAAAAAAGGACAAAAAAAAAATAGTAGTACGCAGAAAAGTGTATAAATGAATAAGAGAAAGCTCATACCCAAATTTTCAGACTATTTTCTAAACCAAAGCACATTTTGAATGATTGACAGCTTGTCTGACATTACGATACTTGTGTATAATATCTCATTGTTTACATATACTCTTACAGTCTCAGACCTCAGGAGAGGAGAGGCCAGATTGAACGCACTTCTTTTCAAGTCTGTGTCTTAAAACGAAAGAATAAAAAACGCGACGATGAGTCGGACTTGGCTGCATGTTTCAGAATGGCTTGGGAGATGTTCCTTATTACTGTGTTAGCTGCTAGGTCTTGTCATGTCCAACCACTCTTGGTCTACGTAATGTGTTGTGGCACGGGTGGAGTGTTAACACATTGCATTTGCATTTTGTATCTTTTGGATGTACTGGATGTGTGTGTTAGTCTGCTGCTTTTTTATTTCTGTAGGTGTAAATAATTATGTATACCAACTACACAAACATCATTTACCTCAGAATGAGCCATTTAGGATCGTACTTGTTGTTTAGTCGTCTCTCCTTTAAGTCACACGTTCATTTTCAGCCTGTTGTCTATGAAAAGAAGCAACCTAATTCGAACTGGCCTCTCCTCCAGCTACATTGGTGCAAACACTTATTGACAGTGTTCACTTTTTTATCAGATGTCTTTGTCAGTGATGAATGTATTTATTTTTGATCCTGTTTTCACTTTTGCTAGAGAGTTCACTTTGAGTGAGCCGAGGTGTTTTCAGGGTCTGTATAATTTTATTGTTTTAGAATACGCTGAGAATAAAATGACACCAAGCGATCCGTTATTTTGTTACGTTCTTTTTCCGAAACCTGTGAAGATGTAGGCATGAGGAATGTAGTGGTCCCATGAAGTGTTCATACAAAAGGAGGACGGGGTAGTTTTTTCTAATCCTCCCCGTACTCGAAACATGCATGTTCTCTGCATCAACATTTTTGGTTTTCTTTCTGTACTGAACACTGAAGGCAGTTTCTTGATAATTTTATTTTCATGTGTATAAGATTTATTACAGTGCGGGACCTTTTTTTTTTTTTTATATTATGTAACCGGCACTCAAGTCTTGTTTGTGTTCTTACTGAAATCAGAGGTGTTGTCATGCTATCCATGGTTCAAGGCTTTTAATTAATTCTTCTCTTTTTCTTTCTTTGGGGGTGCTGGCGGGTGGGTCCTATTTACAAATGACCAACAAAGCCAAAGCTTTTGTAAGAAAAAAAAAAACCTCTTCTATGCTTACCTTCTATACCTCCTGTCAGCAAAAGTGGCATGTCGTGTCATTAGAGATGGAATACCTTTTTAAGCTTTACGAAATGCACTTTTCATGTGGTCAATGAGGTCTTTTAAAATTATTTTTGAGATCTGTGAGAATTTAGTTGACTTTACCATTATTTTATGAACACTACGCTTGGCTGCGAAGCTTTAAGTGAAATCAAAGATGGCCGAAGACGAACGACCTTTCATTTGCTGCTATGGAGCGTAGTCTGTCAACAGGGCTATGCCGATTTTCCTGTGTAGTTCTTCTTGTGAATATAGTCGCATGTTACTGATTGTTAGCCCACTGCTTGGACCTTGAGTTACCAAACTAACCCTTGACTAAACCAAAGCCAGCTCCGCAAGCGTCTGCATAGTAGGTGGGCGTTTTCCATGTGTTTTTTGCTTAAGGCCATATTGCACCTAATGCTGTATTCCTGCTGCCTTCTGCCTGTTTATTCAGCCAATATGCCCACCTTCTTCGTCTTCTAGCCAAGTCCTGCCCATTCCAGTGTCTTCACGTCAGTAGTCCAGCAACATTGATGGAACAACCCAAAGAACAGTCTGACCCAACCTCTAACCTTTTAAGAGTTTGCATACCTCAAAATGGATGAACACAAGTTAACTTTTACAAATTCGTAGGACTGTCTTTTTCTTCTTCTTTTTCCTTTTTTTAAGCCTTGAACATGGCTTGCTGACAACACCATGGTTTCACGTTTCAGTTCCTCAGAGAGCTTGTATTCAGGGCAGAGCTACACGAAGCTTGCAGCTCAAATTGTCATGTGAAATAGAAATACGATGTACAGAGGTGAACTCATCTCAGCATTCACGGTCTTTACAGTCTTAATGTACAGCTTCAAGAAGTCATTTTAGAACATTTTCATTAAAATCTTGATTAAAAATGCTAATGACTCCTTGTCTTTCATGCCTCAGTGGCTTTCTTGTTCAAAATGGATCCCTGTATGTCATGGAAGACTTGATCTGATTTGGAAATTGGTATTAAGTCATATTTTAATGGCTCTGTTTCTGCTACATGAACCCAGAGGTCGACAATAACGAAGTACATTTACTTAAGTACTGTACTTGTTTTTTTGTGAAACTTTTAACTTTCACTTCACTACATTCAAAAGACAAAATTGCACTTTTTACTTCACTACATTTGTCAAGGTTTTCATTACTCGTTACTTTCAGAGTAACATCAGAGAATGAGTTGATCACGGAGCCCTGCCTTTCAAAATAAACTGTATCGTACACGTGTGAAAGCGCAATGTAAAAAAAATTGTAAACGACGAGCCACCAAATACACTACAGTGCAGGAAGTGTGGGGTAGATCACATATTCAAAAAGCGTGTTAGCCAATCATCCATCTCCACTGTGGTGTTTGGCATGACTTACTGCAAAATCCAGCTAATCAATCCCCTAGTTAGTGGCTTCCAGTTTATTTCTCCTAAAGAAAGGGTCTAAAATTGAGTGAGGGAACTGGACCAAATATGAAACCAAAAAGGAATGGAAACCAAAGGTAAGGAACTATGTGCGGACAATGCAATTCCATTTAGTTTTAAGAGTTTAAGGCATCATCAGAGCAAGGCAATGACCCAAAAATAGATCAATAAGTGTGCGTGTGTGTGTTTGTTTATTTATTTATTTATTTATATATATATATATATATATATATATATAATCTGCAGTGAAAAGTACTTTAATGTTGGCAGTGAAACAATTCAACAGCCAGAGTCAGTATTTTTACTGTGGTCAAGTTAATTGCATTTGTTAACACATGGTTAAACAAGCTCCATGATGCAAACTCTTACAGCCTCAAGGGAGTGTTAAATACAAAAGTTGGGCATTTTGTTTGAAGTTTATTTTGTATTATTGCGCTTTTTCCATCTACTGTATTTTACACACTCACGGTTCACAATACAGAAGCAGAATGCATTATGACTGATGCCAATATCCTACATTTCACCTTGAATTTACTTTCCCTGATGTCCGGTGTTAGCTTTGCGTGGTTTTGTTAATGACAAATAGTCTCAAATACTTTCATTTTAACAAATTTTTTCATATAAAACACATTTTTTCCCCCGGTTTCTTTAAGACTGACCTATTTGAATGGATTGTTTTCGGTTGCGTTGTGTCTGGTCTCTTTTGAAAATTGATAAAGGCTAAAATGCTACTAATGCTAATAAAATGCTGTAGGCTAAATTAGCTGAATGCGTTGGCTTTCATGCTAACAATTCAAATGGGCTGTTTTTGCAGTGTGGACCATTACGTAAAACCTTAATTAAAAAAGGAGAGTTTGGTGTGTTTTATATACACTTGTGAAGTGTTTTTTTTCTTCTTCAAATTGATAGGTAACCTTGTTACCTTGTGGCTGCGTTGTGTGTTGTCTCTTTCGAAAGCGATAAAATGCTGTATGCTAAATTAGCTGAATGCGTTGGCTTTCATGCTAACAATTTGAATGAGCTGTAATTAAAAAAGGAAAGTTTGGTGTTGTGTTTTACATAGGCTTGTAAAGTATTTTATATTCTTTAAATTGAAAGTTAATCTCTGGACCTGATACAGCCAAATAACCTGAGGAGTCCCTGCTCCTCATAATGCCGGGCGTTTCAGGTTGCGGCCATACCCAACGGCTCCTGCTGAATTGTGTGGGACGAATCGGTTGAAGTTTGGGGGGGTCCGTCGTGATTGATGATGAGCGGGTTACAGGGAAACTGCCCCGATCTGGGCCCCAACCGGCCGTGGCACACACATTTGGCTCCGTCTGCCATCTGGGAGCCCTTCTCCCATCCACACGAATGAGGGGGCCTCCTCAGCTCCCCTCATTTTCTGCCACTAACGCTCGCTGTCCTCCAGCCTCGGCCATTTAGAACGACCCTCTCTTTGTCCCCACCCCCCCGCCCCAGGCTTGCCAGTGTGTGTCAAGAGGCCAGCGAGCACCTCCCTACCCCAGGGGAATAGAGGGTTGGCATTTTTATGGCCCTTGTGTGCCTGATTCCACGGGGCCATTTAGCCCCGCCTCAAGTGGTGTCACATGCCAAATGACCCTGAATGGGGTCAGTTTCAGGCACAATGAGTTGTATGTTGATGCCGCCTCCCCCCCTCCTCTCCTCCCGTCTGCTAAGTATAGATTAACTATAGTCACATCTGCGAGGGGGACGAATCACATGCAGATCTTGCAGGAAGGCTCTGAATGTGTGAAAAGGCAATTCAATTGTCAGATGCCCATGATGTAGACCTTTTTTTTTCTTTTTTGGCATCTGCTGCATCATGCAAATTTCCACTTGAAATTTTAAAACGGGCAAGGCTTGCCAGGTGGTGCCACAACACATGGAGGCAATGGGAAGCACTAGCTTTCCATTTATTTCTGGGTTGTTTTTTTCCCTTACTCTCTCCCCGTCTATTCGTTTCACTCTCAAGTTCTTTCGTGTACCTAAAGTGTCCCAACACTTCTTTTCAGTCATTTTTTTTTGGCTCACAAGAAAATGTGATTTTTTTTCCCTTTTAAACCAACAGTGTTGCACCAGGTGTCTGCTACATCAGTACAGCAGCTGCCTCTCAAACACTGGATTAATTCAGAAAGAGGAGGGGTAGGGGGGAGATAACACACGAGCCCGTCCAGCAGCATTCAATCTATTCTTCTCTTTTCTTTCTTCCCTTCTGCATGGGGCTGAATGTAACGGCCTCGTCTGCCCATGCTGACGGCCAGAAGCCTAAAAGAAATGGCACTACAGGTGGCTGGCACAAGGAGGGCGAGCCTTTAGCATATTGATCCTTTCACATGGAACAGTACAGCAAGCTCTCTCCCTCTCTTTTTCTCTCCCTCTCTCTCTCTCTCTGAGCAAGAGGGGCCTGCAGTCCTCCCTCCTGTGTTTGCCCTGTGCCATGGCACTACACAAAAACAGGCTTTGGAGCTAGGCATAATGGGCTCCTTTTCTCAAGCTGAAGGGACCAGGCCACAAAAGACTGGACGGGGGAAAAAAAGATCCAAACTGAAATCTGGCATCTGTTTCCCCCCCCCTTTCTCGGTTTTCCAAATCTACTGTTAGATGACCAATACAAAGTTGTTTTACTGGTGGCTGGAAAATGAAAATATAATGAAAAAATAACAAAAAAATAAATAAATAAATAAATAAATAAAAGTTTATTAATTTAATGCTTATATAGATCATTTTATTTCTGTACAAAAACAAAATGGAGTCACTATGTTGACTTTTTTTGTCGGTTACTTGTCAGAAATACTTCAGAGTTAGTGTATGTTCATTTACTGCTAACGCTACACAGCTACATCCATTCTGTATGCTGTTTATGCAGCTCACTGGGCTTTTAGCATGTGTGTGTGTGTGTGTGCGCGCAGTTTAGGGGTAATAAGTGTACTCTCCTGGTACAAAATTTTTTAATCAAAGCCTGTCAACTGCATTTGATTAACATTAATGGGTCACGGAGACTAAGTCTGTCCTCCCCTCTACTGAGTGTATGCAGATTTCAAGTGGGTTTTACAGCAAAACGGCCCTAATGTACACACACGCACTAGCACTGCATCCAAATTCAGTAGTGGCTTCAGGCCCATTCATCAATGTCAGCTTGTATTAGCTTGTGTGTGTGTGTATGTGTGTGTGTGTGTGTGTGTGTGTGTGTGCGTGTGTGCGCGAGCGACCAGTAAAGATTCATAGAAGCTTTAGTAGTCCTGACCCAACGTAGGGTCATTCATGGTCTTGCCACTTTGCGAGGTGTTTTGTAACTGCTCTCACATTTTAACCTTATTTAAACACCAATATTCTCACCTGTCCTTACAAGAGGCCTCTCGTTTGACCAAGCCTGGCAATCACCTGGCCACTGCTTTTCCAGAAGATTTGCCTCAAAACCACAGGGTCCTTCAACACCCTGATCAGCCATTACCTTAAAACCACCTAATATTGTGTAGCTCAATTGTTTCAAGAGCTGGTGAATTTGGAGGCCTAGAGGATCACACTGCAACCACCAGCCCATCTTCTCACCATGGTTCCTCTGGGTTCCAATCTTTTCCACAATTTTGCGACAGTTCTGTTGCTATAAAAGAAAGATTGATCAGATCTGGCCAGTATTGGAGTGTTCATATGCAGGAAGCCGTATTGTGACCTTTCTATCACTCGGTCTTAACTTTTGCATCAAATTGTGCTACTGTAGTTATTTTGTATCTTTGCTTTATATTTTGCCCACTACTGATCCTTGGGCTCCCATAACCCTGTTGCTGGTTCACCAGTCGTGCTTCTGTGACCCAGTTGTAGAACCATCACAATGAGGGTGTCAGTCAATCAAATTGTTACATTTGGTCCATTTACCTGCTTCCAACACACAAACTTCACAAACTGACTGTTCATCTGGATAACTGAAATGGCACTATATGGGGGGTAAACGGGTTATAATGGCAAACTGAAAGTGTTGCTTCACCTCTGTCACTCACTGAACAGAGTAGATGGAAAATAACTGGTTAATAGCTAATGATGTGATCTACCCCACACTACCTGTACTGTAGTGTATACGGTGGCTCGCAGTTCACTCATTTTTAATGTTGTGCTGTCTCACGTGCATGGCACAGTTTATTCTGAAAGGCAGGGCTCTGCAATCCACTCGTTCTCTGAAGTTACTCTGAAAGTAATGAGTAACAAGTAGTGAAGTAAAAAGTACGGTTTTGTCGTTCAAAAGAAGTGTGAACGTTAAAAGTGGAAAAAAAAGACTACTCAAGTGATTTGATACAGTTTGATACTCAAACTGTACTTAAGTACAGTACTCAAGTAAATGTACTTTGTTACTGTCCACCTCTGGACATTAGGCAACATGTTCGTAACCATTTCATGTACAAGCTTATAGGGAGGAAGCTTTTAGAGGCTTCTGATTTATGGTCTGTCATGACTGCTTTTAACAGTTCTGACCCTTGCCCATTAACTTGAATAACAGTGCCTGATTTTATACAACCAATTCCAAAAATGTTGGGACACTGTGTAAAAGGTATATCAAATCAGAATGCAAACCCATATTTTATTCACAGGGAAAACACTGTTTAAACTGAGTAAATGTGCCAGAAATTAAGCTGTGTTACTGCTGTGTAAAATGATTTTTCCCATAAAGATTATGTTCTTGGAGCTTATGTTGCTCAAACCCCTTTCAGTATTGATGGAGTCCTCAGATGTGCAAGTTGCCAATTCCATAGGCACTAATGCATCTGTTTACCATCAGCGATGTAGGCTTTTTAACTAAGCGCTGATAAGAACGACTTGATGGTTCCTCTCTCACAAAATTTATTATGAACTATGTTGTTTCCTGACCCCATGCATGGATTTCCATGACCGTATCATTCCTGTTTTAATGCTCACAAGATCACAGGCATCCAATACAGATTTCTGGCCCCAAGAATTCTCCAGATTTTTGGAATCTGTTGATGTTCTGTATGAAGAATTCAATTCAAAGTCATAACATCATTCTGAAATTGTTCCCCAATGAACAGAATTGCTTTCAAAATGTTCCTGTACTACCACGTACCTTTCTAGCTTTTTATTGCCCTGCTGTAACATTTGTGAGACTTGTTGCTACTGTCAAATTTAAATTGAGCTAATTGAGTAATTTTTCACATAACATTAATATATTTCGCTATCAACATTTCATATATTGTATAGCTCTAACCACTAGGTCAGTGTAAGGCTATTATCAACTAAAATAAATATGCTAGTTTTAGAACACTGGACTCAGTCATAGTTAGCCCATTGATGTGTGTATCCACACTTGACTGAAAGTGATGTATGGAACATGCTGCTGCACAAGTGAAGAATATTACGCAGCGATGGGAATAACTTTCTCCACTGGCTTAACAAATAACCAGGAAAGAGAAGATAGCTAAGCTAAACAATACAAATACAACTGGCTAACTGATCGTAGGTCACTGAGGCCCACCTGTACACCAGGAACTGCTGACACCTCTGTAAACTAGAATTATTACAACTTTTTACATTTATTTATATTCTTTTGTCTGTTATTACTATCTGGTTTGACCTTCTGAGCCTTGGTTCCTCCGTCCTTTAAGGAGTTTTTCTTCACCTTGCTTATTATGAGCTCAGACCTGGGGTCTGTAAAGCTGCTTTGTGACAATGTCAGTTGTAAAAAGCGCTATAGAAACAAATGAAGGGGCGCAGGTTCAAGCCCTGAACCTTTGAACATGTGCCTCTACACTGCTCCACGTGTGGATTGGATAAAGCTGGCGCACAAGTGAAGAATATTGGAATGGGATATATGCAATGGGAATATCATATATCTTCTAATAATAGCCCGTCTCTTTCTGACGCCCGTTTCCAATAAACAGCGGGTTTTAAGAGATAATGCGACAACACCCCCAAACCCCCAGCTTTCACTTTTTACCTCCATGTTTTAACAGAATTTATTCCCTAAACAGTATGAAATGGCTTTAAACAAACCTCTGATTTCTGAAGACAGTTATATGAGTGTAACGTGTGTAATTACTCATTTCTGTCGTGATATCTGATAGTTATTGACGGATATTAAGCGGCTCTGTTT
>JBBIGC010000036.1:10659455-10671756 GCA_037576955.1 Lepidarchus adonis
TGACAGCTCTTTGGTCTTGGCCATAGTGGAGTTTGGAGTGTGACTGTTTGAGATTGTGGACAGGTGTCTTTTATACTAATAATCAGTTTAAACAGGTGCCATTAATACAGGTGACGAATGGATGATAGAAGAGCTTCAAAGAAGTTATAGGTCTGTGAAAGCCAGAAATCTTGCTTGTTTGTAGGTGACCATACTTATTTTCCACCATAATTTGCAAATAAAATGTGATTTTCTGTTTTTTCCCCCTCATTTTGTCTCTTATAGTTGAGGTAAAGATGATGAAAATTACAGGCCTCTCTCATCTTTTTAAATGGGAGAACTTGAACAATTGGTTGCTGGCTAAATACTTTTTTGCCCCACTGTAAATGTAATTAGACATTACAACAAAAATCTCATTGCAACCATTTAGCAACTCCTTTGTGACAACTCAGGCAAATGGGAAATAATTTAGAGAACAATTAATGATTAAGGCACGTAATGGTGTGTCTGAGCAAAAAAACTGTGGCCCAATATGACATCAACTTAAGCTTCTCTCTTTAGCTTCTGTGTTCTACAGTTAGTTTTTTTTATATAAAAAAATCATACTTTTAAAAATGTATAATTTTCCTCAGGCTTTCCGGTTCAAGTCAAAACTGGGACAGCTCAAAGGGCTAAAATGCAGACTAAATGTTTTTCCTTTAGGTGTTTAATCCTTTGATTTTTAACCAAAATTTTTAACATACAATACTTGCAGAGGTTTTTTAAACCTTCTCTAAATACATAGGGACCCCTGAGGCTTCCTATCTGAGCAAAATGTATGTGCGCACATAGTTGCGGATTGTTCATTTATAATGTGTGAAATGAGCCTCAGGTTTTCACTGATTTGGATGCACTCACGGTCTTTCTGGTGCCCTTCCTCATCCAAGTAGATGTTGGTTTTCATGTTCCAGATGAACTGGTGAGCAAGGAGCTGAGATTTCTGTGCAGCCCACAGTATGTACTCGCGCACATAGCCCATCTGTCACAGAAGAAAGAGGCTGAAAGTCACTGGGAATCATGTCCAGTGTTTTATCATAAAAGAGCTTGGCTGAGTGAAAGCATCTTACCTTGTCATACCGGAGAGCTTGGACAATTTGCGGAATGTAGAACAGAATTGCATCCTGTTGGAGGCAACAAAGCAAAGTCACACACATTAGTCACTAGTTATCACTCTGATGTAGTAGATTAGCTCTGGTTTTAAGAGGCAATACTTCACACATAACATTTGTACCTCAAACAGCAATCAGACAGCTTCAGAGAAGCTAAATGTCTAAATTTGCTATATAGTAATTAAAAAAAAACTATATGTTTTAGTTAAACAACTGCCTACTCACAATTATGGAAGACTATAATAATACTGGAGCTGAATAGTTTAACAGTTGCTAGCGTTCATAATCAAATGTTGTCACAGGAATAATTGTTTTCACAGGACATCAGATAATCATCTGGAAAACATTTACAGCCTTAGACAGATGCTCTTATCCAATGGTATACATGTGTACAGAAAAAACCTGGGTCTTCTCAGGAAAGGAAACGAGTATAGTTACTGATTTGGGCGACTTACAACTACAACTGTAAATTGGCAAAGCAGAAATGCTAGATCTGAGAAATGATGCTTGTAATTTAAACATTATCCTAAAACACATCTAATTTATATTCTTTTGGTAACTAATTCTGCCAAAAGGATCACAATATGCAGGCTATTGTATTGGGAAATCCCTGTTCAGTATCATTTCAAATGTTGCCATATACAGGGTGTCAATCACAGCAAACTGCATCATTGCCTCTGTTTTTTATAGCAAAAGCAGCGCTGTGTAGCAGAAGGTGAAGGCACGTACAGGAGGGAAGGAGCGCAGGACTTTGACTCCATACTGTGCCGTGAGTGGATGAGGAGGATACATGCTGGAGAAGTAGGAAAGGCCAGTAGGGGGGTCAGCAGGGGCCCAGCACAGGATGTGGCTCAGTTCAGGAGAGTCAGCATCAATAGTGTGCCACGTCACCAGGAACTGTGGGGAAAAGAAAAAGTGAAGAATTTAATAAAAATGTTCAAGTCAGGACATTCATCTAAAGCCAGTTATAGAATTTCCTTTTCTATGAACCAAAAAGCAGTGAATTTTTAGACACTTTTGAGTATTTATGCACCAGAAAAATTATATATACATACATATACATACATACATACATATACATATATACATTATATATATATATTTGTACTTCACCTCATCTACTTCACTTCAGTACTGAGTAAATAAAATTATCATATTTTTATGTCTATTTTTCTATCACCTTTTATGTCTATGTTCACTTTATTCTGCTGCTGGTGCCTGAAAGCTACCAAACATATTTAGTTGTATTCTAATACAAAAACAATAAAAAAGCTTTATCTTTTTTATCTTATCTTTAACTTTTCTAAAACTTTTTTCTTCTTTAAGCATTTTTTGAATAATTAGGGTCAACCTAGGGTCTTACTGCATGTCATGCGTTTTATTAAAATTCAGTTCGCAGAAAGATATCTTGACATTTTCTTTATATTTCAGAACTGATTGCTCCACCAGTGTTAAACAGGCTGCTCTTTCCCTGATGCAGCGAAACAGGCTCAAACCACGATTATATCTTTATCAGGTTTAACCAGTTGGAGAACATTCTTATGCTGGAATGCAGTGTCCTTTCTACAAAGAAGGCTCTTCTAAACCAAAAAGTTTAATTTAGGCTTAATTCATCAAGAAAACAGTTTTACAACTGCGTTGTAAATAATATAGAAATATTATTTTTGGAGAGCACACTATTGATGGCATTGTTGTTCTATGTTAGTCTTGTTGTTTTTTGTCATCTGACTTTAATTTCACCATCAAAGGTTCAAAAAAAGCGTTAATCCTAGAAGTTTACATTGTTCTACAAATCACAGATATGTTATACTGGATCATTTCCCTCAATAAATAAATGATTTTTTTTCATCTCAGTTGTTTAATTGGGATCTCTTCATCTACTTTTAGTAAAATAAAAAAAGAATGATGTTTAAGGCCACATTTATGGAGAAATACAGAAAATTCTAAATTAAAAGTTTAAAACATGACTATGTATAAAATGCTGTGGTGTTGAAAATATGAACTGAGGAATTACATTTGCATCAATTACAGTTCCTATTTTTGTATGACATATTCTTCGTGAACAGGACCAAAATACTGAGACTAGAGGCTTGGCACCTCTGAACTCCATGTCTAACCCATGCAAGTCTGAAGAGTTTGTTTGCGCCTGTCCCCTTATTACTACTTCAGCACGCCCTATCTGCATAAAGTTAAGAAAATATAAGCTTGATTTATTGCTTGTTGCCTTTTAACTTGACACTAAATGCAGCCACAAATCGCCTGCTCCCCTAGGACGTGATTGGCAGCCTTTTGCTACCTTGCTAACCCTATTCCCTGCTAATGTGAAAGTAGCTGCTCCTCAAGGGAGTTTTTTCAAAGTAGATTGAAAGCGAAAGGGAATATCGTTGATGCTTTTGTCTTACCTTCACCGCCTCCGGGACGTCGCTGACAGCGCCAGGGTCCAGTCGGACCAGCCGGGTCACTTCAGCCACAATGGCCTCTGAGTTTTTAAACCTGCAATACAGGCTTAAAAAGGTCAATCTGTCTCTACAACACAAGAACTATACTACTTCATATGAAAAGTGATAAAAAACATTTGCCTGTATGTGAATATACCTGGCTGGTAACTGCAAAGCAAGGTATGGTGAGATACTCCAGGCCAAGTTGACATGGTCTTTCCATTGCTTTTCAGTAAGACTGATGTATTTGGACCTCCAGTTGGCAATGCTGGTCTCCACTGACTGCTCAGTGAAAATAGCCAGCTCCTGTGCAGACAGTGGGTTGTACCAGGTTGTCAGTCGCTCTATCTCGCTGGCCTGGAGAAGGAGAGAATAATACTAACTGTACAAGGAGGACACTACACTAGAAAGAAGCTGAAAGAGTAAAGGCCTACCAATAAGGCCAGTAGCAGTGTTCTGCGCTTCATGTAGTACTTATGCAGTTGAGTGCCTCTGTTGCTCTTCTTGGACATTCCTGTGGTAGACGTACAGAAAAAGAGAACATATAACTTCAGTTTTAGCTTCTTTACACTGGCTACAGGTCTCATTTAAAATAGATTGGTTTAGCACCTACACACATTATAGACTGTCTGCTGGAATTCACCCCAAATCAAACCGTAAGATCAGCAAACGCTTCTTTACTGAAGATCCCCAAAATTAACCAAAAAAAGACTGGAGAAGCAGCCTTTAGTTTTTATGCCCCAAAACTATGGAATATAATTCCTGATTAATATCCACCAGGCATCAACAGTTAATAGTTTTCCAAAATATGTATAACAAATTATATTAACTATGTATATTGTAAAGCACTTTGAGCTGCATCCTGCTCTCTATATAAAGCTTATTATTAGTAGTAGTAGTAGTACTAAATAAAGAAGTTATTTGAATTAGTGGACTTGCTTATCTAGTTTGACACTGTATCCAATACTGCTATCTGTTTTCATAAACAAAAGTAAAAAAGTGAATGAATTTGGGTCTATCAGAGATTACATTACTTCGTACATGTATTTGTCACAGTGCAAAAGGGTATAAAATCATAAAATAAAAATTTACAGTAAAACATAATTATAATATTAAATTACAACCACAATTATAAGCACTGACTTGAGTAACTCCTACACTACTGTAACTAAATAAGCACCTGGTCTTAGACGAGGGAAGTGGTGCAACATACGCAAGCGGATACATCCTTCTCAGCCACTTCCCTGGTCAGCAGAGAACTCAAAGCATTACCTGGAGTGCAAGGCTAATGCAATTATACAATTAAAATGAATCAGGGTTACATGAAGGCCAAACCTGATTTCTTGGAAGTAGTAGACATTCCACTAGACAGCGGGTACGTGTTGATCCAGCCCTGGGCGCTCTGCTGGCGAGTGCCCACTGACATGTCCATTGTGTTCCGGGGGTCAGCAGCAGTCATCACAGACAGGCTATTCAGCGACGGATCCTGGTTGTCTGCCAAAGTGAAGCAAAGTCATCTTCAGTGAGCAAGATGTTGCTTTCACTGCCTATTCTGGACCTAAATTACTTTACTTGAACTTTTCACTTTAAAAAAAGCCTCTTTCTTCACTTCCCTGACTCCTATCGGTCTCTCCATTTCATTTTTACAGGGGAATATTTGTTTTGCTACGTTAAAATCCAGCACGTTCCATTTTTTTTCTCCACTAAATGTATTAGTAGCACTTCCACTCAGTAAATTAGTAACACATTTCGACATTAATGAACTGGGTTATTTTTGTCAGTGGAGATCACACGGATGGAGGGGTCTTTGAGGGGCAGATGGAGCTTAGTAAAATTAGTCTTCTGATATTGAAATGACCATGCATTTGACATGATTGGCTAATTTACAGATGAGAGAATGCTGCCTACAATGAGGGTGGTGTTGGAGGGGTCGGTGAAGGTGGCGTCAGGGGATGGAGAGGGTGCAGCCGTTTTTCAATTTGTGCTCAGGTGACAAATTGATAAATCAGATGGCCGTGATGACAAAGTCGTGCACTTTTTTACGCATGCTTCAAATTTGTGCGGCGGCAAATTTGAACTGCGTTAACATGCTCCTGAGGTACTGTAGTTTCCACAGTTGGAGCAAGGCAGGCTTACTTAAGATCGATATTGGAGAAGTGCTGGAAACGATAAGCGATCCGAAAATCCCAGCAGATAGGGAGCTTTGAGGGGGATTGGCGCCAGGCTCACCCGGTGGCACGAGTTGGCTAGCAGCTAGGTACTTCTTGTCTGACAGGATGCTGGCGTAGAACTTGATCATGACACAGATATCCTCACGCAGACGCTTGTCGCCCTGGGTGGGGAACTTGGATGCCACACTAAAAGCAGAAGAGAATCAGAAGCAATATTAAAACTCCTTAAAGGACTTATGAAAGCAATACAAGCTCAACAAATCATGGAACAAATACTAAAGAACAGTGGTTCCTAACAAAAAAGCTGTTACCAGACTGTGTGTTACAGTGAAAAGATGCTAGTGAGAATCTTAATTGCAAAATTCCATTATATAACCATTATTATTATAGTATTACTTTTTAATTTAAGTAGTAAAACTGCAAACAAATAAAATAAATACCAGCATACATAATGCCTTTGCATGGCCTCTTGTGTGTGTAGGTTACAAGCGGCTATTTTCAGTTAATGGCTAAATGAAGAGATCAAATTGGGTTTTAACTCACTTCTGACCAAACTCTCAAATAAATACATCCAAACTGGTGTGGGTTGCACTATGATGCATTGATAAAACATTTAATCAGAATCAGAATAACTTTATTGTCCCGTAGGAAATTGCTTATGCAGCAACTGCACAAGGAGACAATACAGACATAAAATAACATACAGAGTAAGATAAAAATACTCTAAATAAGGTAAGGTATAACTAGGGTACAATAAGTAGAATAACTAGGGTAGGATAAGTAGTATACGGATTAAAAACTGTAATTTTAGCGAATACAATTAAATAAAATAATAAAAATAAAATAATTTGAATAAATAATAAGGCTAGAGCTCCTGGTATTGGATCTTATGTCCAGGGACCCCTGCCTTACAACAGTGTTTCAGAAAGTAACCTTAAATCCTTGTAAAAAGAACATTTTGGCAAAATGATTGTATAAAACATACTGGAATATGCAAAAGCATGAGCATTTTACTGATTATAAAGAGTAATTGCAGAAAATTGCAGTTTTAAAAAAAAACATGTTTTGATGACATAATTGTACTTTAATAGTATTCAAACATTTGCATATGACAGTGCAATCAAAAAATCGGCACAATCTATGTTTAAGTTTGCTTTATTTTTCAAGTTTTGCTTACATTTTTGGTACTTAACCAACAAGGCTAGTGTAGTATACAATAATATAAACTTAGAAACCAAACATTAAAGGAATGCATACTGTGCAAACAGCATCCCTAAAATCATCAACAAATTATCACACACTTGCCTAAAATCATTTAGAGTACTTCAAAAAAATTCAATTTGACTCTTTTTTTCTTTTCTAATAATGTATGACAGTAAATTACAAAAGTATGTTATACACTTAATAACTGTAACTGTAACCTGTAAACTGTAACCTTTTACAGTAAAGAATAGTGTGTCTTGGCAGATTTGATCACTGCTCTAATAAAGCAAAACTGCAGCAAAATTCACTCTTAAGAACTATACCTTTAAAAAAAAGCCTTTTCTGCAGAAAAAAACAGTACCTGAAGTAATCAAAGGCAGTGGAGTAGATCTTTTCTCTGAGCACGTTGCGAATAGTGGCATTGGTAACCACATCAGAATGGAGCTGAGCAAGGCCAAGCGTCATCAACCTGCAAGCAAAGAAAAACAGACTTTCATTGTCTCTTTCCGGGTCATGGATTAAGTCTAAAAACAAAGATCTGAAAGCAGGAGGACTGTTAATTAGCTGTGAACCTGAAGCGGGGTCCTATGGCTGCAACATGGCGGTTCAGGCTACTCTTGGGGCCACCTACATTGAGAGAGAGTGACCTCTGGAGCAAGCTGGCAAAAATTTCCACCTGGTCAGCACTACAGTACTTTGCAATCTCAAAGCGCTGGACAAGAAACTGTAAAGAAAAAATTTAAACAGGTTAAACATAAGCTTTAATTACCAGTTGAATGTTCTGTTTGCTTGACTTTAATTGATGTATTAACTCTGGGTCACTAAGGGGTTTTGAGCAGTGCCATAGAAGAACACTTCTGATTCCCTAAAAATGCTTTGGTTCACGTCACCCATCACTTCACATCACAATGGAGCAGAAGCACCTGTTGTTTTCCAGGCTTGAATCCCTAAGGACACTCTGGAAGACACACGCTATTTCTGGTGTGGATCATAAGGAGCTTTCTCACAATGTAAATCCAGCCAAGGCCTCTGAGGAGGCAGCTATGAAAATGACCGGGAGCTTATGTGAGTGGATCAAGCGAAACCAGTTTCACTGACCTCGATCCAGATGTAGTGGGGGGTGATGTCTGGGGGACAGGGAACAGGCTGACTCTCTTCCGATGCAGCCAGGGGGTCAGCCTCCACCTGGGCGTCAGAGAACAGCCCCATCTTCAGTTCCACGGTCATCTGCCATGCACCCGCCATCTCGCGCATGAACTGTAGTCAGAAAGAGAAGTTCATTATTCAAAGTGGTGCTCACCAACTTCCCAGAATTTCAAAAGATATCCTTAGTCCAAGTATACAACTGCCAGTTAACATTTTCAGATAAATGTTTTTCACTGTTAATGCAAATTGGCTATTTACTAATAATCTAGATCTGTTAACATTAGCACAATTTGTTAAATTATTAATTTTATTAAGAAGGCACAGATCAAAAAAGATCAAAAAGTCTCTCACTGGGACTTCCACTCCAGTTCTAGCTGCTAAGAGCCAATCCCAGCAGGCTATGGCTGTCTCCATGCCGTTCTCCGTAAACATCTTCAGTGGGGACCAGCAGAGGTGATGGAGGAGTTGTAGGTCACATTCTGCAGCATATTAAATAATATATTTTATTAAATATAATAAAATTACACAAACAAAGATATAATCAGTACTTAGTAACACCTCCCCTGGCAAATTTCACCGCTTACAACTGCTTTTTAGAGCTAAAAGTCTTTCAGTTCTTGTACTTGGGATTTTCTCTCATTCTTCCTGCAAAAGGTTCTAGTTCTGTAATATTCTTTGGTCGTCTTGCATGCAAAGCTCTTTTAAGATCTACCCACAAATTTTCAATCATGTGTAAATCATGGAACTGTGATGGCCATTACTTCTGATGTTGGATTTTACGATAGGGATGCAGGCAAGGTTTTCTTCTGCTGACTCTTCTGCAAGCATCGCTGCACAGTAGAATGGTGCACCACCACTCCTAAAATAATAACTCCTGATAAATCTTCCTGCAGGTTTCTTGGTCTTCCAGATCTCATTTTGACCTCCACAGTTCCCCTGAATTGCTATTTCAATTACATTTCTCACTGTGGAAACTGCAAGCTGACAACGCTTTGCTATCTTCTTGTAGCTTTACCTGCACTGTGGGCATCAATAACTTTCATTTTTAGAGTCTTACACAGCTGCTTAGAGGAACCCATGGTTGTTGAGTGTCCACAAGTGTGTGCACAGGGTTTAAATAGTCAGAGTATTTGTAAAGCTTTGAAATTGGCACCAGCTGACCTTTACTAATAACAACTGTTGCCATGCATCAGATCTAATGAGCTGATTATGGTCTAAAAATTATCTTAAAAAGATAATAATGTTAATAATGATAATGCCATAATAATATTTTTATTTTTGCTCAGTTTATGGCAAAAAAAAGTAACTTTGCATCAGTTTTTGCTGAAAATATTGTGTATTTTATCCATGTTCTAGAGAGACTGTATATTTTTAATTACAAAATCACCAAAATCTATGATTTATCGAGGCGTGACCAAACATTTGCATAAGACTGTATATACACACACACACACATATATACAGATACATTTGTATATCAATGATGTTGAGAAACAAAATAAAGAGGGGGAATGCCCCTTCAGTGCACTTCATGTAAAGTGTTGTGAGTGAGGGCCATGCCTTTAGAGATGATGAGGAGTGCTGCCATTTTGAACATGGCTTCAGTAAATGCTTCTGGCTGCCCTGCTTCTAGAGCTTCATGCAATTGCTGAATCATCAGCTTGTTCAGGTCTGAGGTACTCCGGGTGGCCTCTGAGAAGTGGATCATCCCTGCCACCTAAATGTAATACAAACATATACACATTTAGAGCTGCTTCCAGAGCTGTTAATCGTCACCCATGCCATGGACTCGATGCCATTAAAGTAAATAGGTTAAGTAAAGAGATGGAGAGATCAATAAGGGATTATCCACACCTCTCCTGCATAGCGATTTCGGAGGTTCAGCGAGGCCATGAAGTTGGAGTAATCTTTCTTAACGCATGCTGGTCTCTCTGTGAGCTGAGTGGTCTGGAGTCAAAACACATTCATTAGTGCACACACGATTACTTGTCCTTGTTAAAAAATTTGACTCAAAAGAAGAACAAAGCAGATCATCATGAGGAATCAATCACTTTTGAAATGTTAGAACTAAAAACATACATAAAAATGTATGATAAAAATATATACTGTCTCAATAAGTCCAGTCCCACGTATTTAGTGTATTTTAAGGAATAATATCTAGAAGGATACTCATATTTAATCATGGTGAAATCAGGTATTTACTCCCCTAAGCAATTACTATTTCACATTTTATCTGCAAAACTAAGCCTGAATTTAGTGTGCAAGTGTGTATAATGCTAATGTACTCACGCCCAGAGTGGTGCTCTGTCGGTTGTAGCCGGCAAAGTGCAGGATGCTCTCTGTAGCCATGGCGAGGCCAGTGTGCTGAGACAGACCTGAGACCCAGTTCTGGTGCTTGTTCAAGTACTCCTGTGGCAGAAGGAGAGTTGTGAGGGCTACAATAGTGCACATGCTTCTTACAATTGATTTCAAATGTAACAATAGACACAAGGAAAACAACAGATACTGTGAGCTTGTGCTCCTAAGGCCCACCTGTAAATGAGACTTGGTCACTGATGGTGCCCATTTCATTGCTTCTTTCAAGATCTCCCCACATCGTGCAGCAAAGTCCTTCACAATGCTCTACATAAGATGAAAAAATAAGTTCTCTACCTAAACGTTACACTGTTATAAGGACCGGTCGGGCTATGTTTTGTATGTTTTTTAACCATCACAATATTTTATGTTTGTTTATTATATATGTTAGTTCAGCCTCTATTGCTGTGATATAGTTAAACAATGGGTCACTTACACTGGTCTCACTTGCTCAACTGTATAAAGTTCTATCCTGTAGTTGCAATGCCAAAAATATTGCTAAACTAGTGGTTGAGTTACATGTGACACTTTCTCTGATACACAAAATCTAAATCAGCTAATAACAAGCCGTAATATATTAGTAGGGTCCTTAGTATTGGACAGCACTTTATAGTGACAGGTACAATGCTATAAATAAATAAAACTTATAAAAGGCAACTTTTTTTTTCACTGTCTGATATTAAATCAGAATTAAATATATATTTTAGCATTTTCTTATATTACCCACTCTTGGTCAAATGAGTATTACAAGAAAAAAGTCAGTACATGAATCCTACACCACACCTACCTCTCTTGCTTCATAGGTGTCAGGAACAGTAATGCGGTAAGGGGTATCTGGAATGTCATAATATGGCTGATCCTTGTGGATGTCCTAAAAAGACGCAATGCAAGTTTTAATTACAACATTAATTTTAAATGCATATTAAACGATAATAATGAGATATCTTCTGAGGGAAGCTAGACAAGGTTAGTACACTTACAGCACTAAGTGACACAGAGAGGGTCTGTAAAATATCCAGCATTGTCTTCAACACACGACCGCTCCACAACAGGTGAGGGAAACTAGAAATAAAACACGTCAGTGTTACACATTCATTTTCTTCACAAAAACAGGGCCAAAATTTAGTTTCACAAAGTTCAGAAATTAATATACAGCACTGTATAAATAAAATTGACTTGACTTGACTAATAAGTAAGAAGAGTAGGGTTTGAGATGAGCATAAAAAATTGGTACATTTTATGTTTCCTAAAGAACTGAACTCTTACGTTTCAGCCAAGCCTGATAGGTATTTGTCAGCCACTCGTCTGATCCTCTTGTGGATGTGGTTGAAGTTGACCAATAGAAACTGAGCATGCCGCTCCAACTCCTCTTCATGTGCTTTCGTCTTGGCCTACAAGAAAATAAAAATGTGTGAGCTCAGCATTAGTGGCTGTTTTAAGATTAGATAATCTTATGGGAAATTTACAGTGTTACAGCAGAAAGAGCAGCAAACAGAGTACTAAGAAAACAATAAAGAAGAAGTTACTTTTTAGAAAGTTACAGGTAAGATAAAACATATTTAAACAAGCAAGGCAGCGCACAAAAATAATAGGCGTGTTGAAATGTAACTTATCATTATTTACAACCCAGTATATATATATATGTGTGTGTGTGTGTGTGTGTGTGTGTGTGTGTATGTGAATAAGTTGCAGAATACACACAGTGAAGGAAACACAAGAAATATTGCACAGAAAGAGAATATTGCACGTTACATGTGAGGGAGTTTCACTTGTCAGTCTGTGGCATGTGTATGTGTATGTGTGTGTGTGTGTGTGTGTGTGTGTGTGTGTGTGTGTGTGTGTGTGTGTGTGTGTGTGTGTG
>JBBIGC010000036.1:10671856-10684968 GCA_037576955.1 Lepidarchus adonis
GATAGATAGATAGATAGATAGATAGATAGATAGATAGATAGATAGATAGATAGATAGATAGATAGATAGATAGTTTTAAAATGCACTGTGGTAGGACAACATTGTCAGAACACCAGCTCTTTAGGGTCAGAGTTGAGCAGCCCTGAGCTACACGCTAATCTTAGCACTAGCAAGTACTGGTCTAGGCACTTTATCATGTCATTACCCCTCCTAAATTAGTACCATGTCTATTAAGGTTTAAAAGTGCATTTACTGGAGGTACTGAGGAGAGAGTGTTTCTTGGAATTAAAGGCTTTGGTGATGTTTCAAGATGGTACATTTTGTGCGTCTTTGGATGCCAGCCTTAAAAAGTCTGGCTAAAATCAGACTAGCAAATTAGCAAGTATCACTTTAAGTCGCAAATTAGCACAAGCATAGTTAGCTAAAAGTGAAACCTCACTGAAAAACTCGTCCTAACCACACTGAAAATGCATGATCTTGCCTTTTCATTTCAGCATTTTTCAATGTATGTACACTTTTAAGAAATACTTAAAATCCTCACATGGCTAACAATGAATTAAAGCTACAAGAGGCCAGTTAGCAAATAATTGGTTCCCACTCTAGCTTCACTTCATGATTAGCTATGTTAACTTCTTGGTAAAAAGCTGCTTTCGTAATGGTGGCAGCATTTTTTTCACCATCTTTTGTTCCTCTACATTTATATGTTATGTATTTTAGTGTCAACACAATTAGAACAATGTCAGCTAATTACAAATAATTAACATTAAAAGGAAAGTAAAAAGTAGAAACAAAATTATGACACTAAAAAGGCAGCTTAGAGTTAAGCCTTCTTTTGTGTTCCTCATTAATGAGGATCCTCGTTAAACACGTGGCTTGCCAAAGAAGCTAATTGAATTCCTTTAAACTAATTTTCAAGTATTTGGGTACCTCACATTATTTGGGGAAATATCTTCCATCATGACTATATTAAAAAACTTTGCCGCTTGTGAGCACATGCACTGCCTTAAGCACATATTTGGCCTACTGACGGATTGCTCCCATTTGGCGTCACCAAGATGCTGAGAAGGTCAGGCAAGCTGTGTCCACTCGGAGTTAATCCGTCTTCCACACCATATTAAGAACCTTCACCACTTCCTCGTAGATCACAAACACGATAGCCACATCCATGCAGACTCTGCCCAGTCTTGGGATCGTGCCTTTGTAGAACCTAGAGCACAAAAACAGCGTTAGGATAATAACATAAAGTTAATAACTATTTAGATGTTACCATAAGACTGCCAGTAAGGACATGTTCACTCACGCTGCTGGTCCTTCGTGTCTCATAATCTTGAGGGCACAGTCCACAGTGTTCTTATATTTGTGAGCCTCCAAACCCTAGAGGTAGACATTTAATTAGACACCAAGCCACCAACCACAAATCATAAACTATTTTTTGGTAGCAATGTTTCAGTGGCGCCAAGCGAAGATACTTTTTCACAATACAGTTTTCACAAAAATTTGATTTAATACACGACAGACTTGCAGACTACACACCTGCATTCTGGTCTTAATCACATCAAGCGGCGTGTTTCCAAACACACTGGCAGCTCCAGCTATGGCTCCAAACAGTCCAGTGACCAGAGGGTTTATGGATTTGTTGGGGTTGTCGCCTAGTTTAAACATAATCAGAGAATTTATTAAATCCTGTATCACTAACACTGATATAGCAGTTTATTAGGTACAGTTTATTAGGTACCTACGTAGTCGTCAGGTATAGTGTAGGGAAGTAACTTCTCTATAACCTGGTAATTAGTTGTGCTTTTTTTCAAGCTTTTTTACAAGATATCCACCCTATTCTCTTCACAAATAAACATTTCTTCAACCTGGATTTTAGGAACTTATTCAGATATATTTATCAACTTTTTTTTTTCACATTTCCTCATTTTAAAAAAAGGACTGCTACTGAATGTTAAAATGTCAGTGTACATGAGTTTAACAGATACCAGAGCTGTGAATAATGGAAGACAAAGTTTCCATCCATCCAAGAACGGGAGACAACAGCAAGTTTTCATTATTTGAGCAGGTCTATGTAAAAAAAATTCTCCATACATTGTTTGCTATAAACCATCCTGTCATGACACTTTCACATTTAATTTATGCTAATATGAGTGCTAAACAAGGTATACATTTTCTTACCTCAAATCAGACACATAATTGTCACAGTTTAAAGCAAAGTCTTCAAATGTCTCCCGTCAGCTAAGGAGGGTGCTAGGTATGCACAGAATTTATATCACACCTGTAGTCTACTTCTGATTGGGGATGTTACAACTTACCCCATGTTCCAGCCCTCAACTTCATGTGGACAAAGCCGGTCCTGAAAGGCCGGTGTCCAGCACAGTTTGGTAGTTCCCTTTCTAAAACACAAATCACTAACCCTGGCATTTAACAGGTGAATTGAACCAGGTGTGTTTGAGCAGGGAGATCACCAAACTGAGATGGACACTGTTCCACCAGGAAAAGCCCTAAGTTAGAGGATTGTAAAAACACACTTATATGCTATGTACCTAATCATCATCATGTTCAATTGGCAGCTCAGTGTACAACCATATCCACTAGGGGTAGCAATTGCAGGGTATCTCAGGATACGATACGCAATATGTGGCCCACGATAACAACAATATCGAGATACCGCGATTTTCGATAATCGATATATCACACGTCAATTATGTAGCGATATAACACGTTAATGTTCTAAGAGCCAAACTCAGACTTGTGGCTGGCTCAGTCAAATTTTATTTGGCATCTAACTGTTGCAGTTTAAAAGTTTAACACAAGCTGTTGAAACGTCTTATTCAGCTCTCATCCAAATCTCCTGCATTCAATTGAGCAGCGCCACCCAGAGGAGAGAAGAGGTAGCGACGCTGGTGAGTCAACTTGGCGCAGAATGTTTTGCCATTTAAATATTGATCTTGCCTTCTGCGTATCGATTATCGTATCGTGTGAGCAAGGATGACGATATGTCGCAATATTTATAATGTGGCCCACCCCTAATATCCACTGCTGAATGTCACACATGCAGAAAATGAAGTGAATGAAATACAGACCTTTATACCAGTTTCTCAAAGAGGTCATCACAAAGAAACGAATAGCTTGGTTTGATCCTTGTTTTAATACTGTTGCTGTCAATCCCTGATATGTTCCCCTAAGGCCTGTAAAGAACAGAATAATGCATGTTATCACATGGCACAGTCATAGATTATACTCTTGTTCATTCATTCTGAAAGTTAAGTAGTTGGTTCCCATTAGGTTCAATTAGGTTAAAAAAGAATGTGACAGTCACATGGTCTTGAAACCATGTGTTCCTCATGTGAACAAACCTCAAATGCACAACATGTAACTTCTACCTATTTCTGGGAGCCATTGAATGTGATTATTTGAGGTCTTCTGTCTTATTTGTGCACTGATGTCTCAGTACTGTTTGTTAATTTAAAATTATTTAGCATGTGTTATTCTCACTACTGTTGCACCAAGATTTATACTTAAGGACTTCTTTCCTCTCTATGCTTTTATATATAGTAAGTTTGTCATTAAACCTTCACATCACATCACAAATTATGATAAATTAGAAAGTATAAAATATACTACACATCAAATTTGAGATACGCATTCTTTTGTTTAGAAAATAAAAATTAATATTCTCTCCTTTCATATTTTTAAAAAATGGTTTAGACATAAACTAAATAAGCACACAAATAAACTTTTCTTTATTTGATTAAGTTACTGACTGTATGCAGATTCAATAGAGATGAATTAAGCTCCAAAATAATATAGAGCTTTAATATATAAATATCCTGAAACACATCAGTTAATAATGGCGAACTGCAATGTGTCTTATCTGCAATAGGTGGCAGTGCAGGAACATTTTACAAACCTTGCGTTCGGACTATTTCCCTTACACCGTGGAAAAAGCCTCGATACTTGGGGTTGGCTGAGGTCTGATCATGGATAAATTTCACCTGAAATTGAAGGTGAAATACTACTTAATGTTTTAATACTTTCAAGCCATTTTAGCTTTTAATGCTATGTTTAATGCTAGGTGGCCTAGTCGTTAGGACTTTGCCCCTGAAATCAGAAGGTTGCACGTTCAAGTCCCTGCCCGGGCACCACTTGAGCAAGGTACCGTCCCCACTTCACTGCTCCCCGGGCGTGGGACTGTTCCCTGTGACTGTTGCCCGCTGGTACACATGTGCACGTTTGATGGGTTAAATGCAGAGACACATTTCGTTGTGGTGCACTGTCTGCTGTGGTGTGTTCACAATGACAGATAATCACTTTCACTCACTTTATTTAAAGGTAAAAATTCGCCAAACAAGAAATGCACTGTTTCTTTCTAAACAATTGCATCAACTAGCCCCTAAGCAAGTCTATGTACATCACTTTAGCAGTATTAATGCATTTTCTGTCATTCTAAAAGAGAAAATACATACAGGGGCTGACAACCAAATGGAGAATGAGTCTGACTTCAAGCTGCTCCAAGAAGATGTGCATTTTTCACAAACCTTTATCGTCTCCATTGGACACACCACCACTACAGCCTCAGCCACTCCTGCGCCCAGGCCACAGATCAGTCCTCTGGTGCTGTCGAGCTTCCCAGACTCGTCTCTCATCTTGTTACTAAGGAACTCAAACACTCCAAACCTGAGGAGAGAGAGGAACAACTAAGCAGGTTTATTTGACGTTAATTAAGGAGCTACGTTTCATGTATTTTACCATGTCAATGTGGTTTTATGTTGTATTTCATTTATAAATGACCGATTCCCCATTTTCCTATGTTCCCAAAGGGAAAAATATCTACATCTACTTGTATGAATGAGAATTTGTAACTTATGGCAGCATGAGAAACTATAGAAGAAGAAGAGAGTGTTTTACTGGGACGTTCATACCTTACTGCAGCTTTGGGGATGGAACCATAAACCAGTGAGCTGAGGCCCCGGTACAAGCCTTTCACCCCATGGCTGTGGACTGTCTGCTTCACACAGTCAACTGTGCGGTGGACAGGAGTGAAGGAGAAAGAATGGTTTTCGTCAGGACTTTGCTTCAGATACTTTGAAATTAAAAAAAAATTAAAAATTGGTATTTAACGGATACACACGATTTCTACCCCTTACCCAAAGTTTAGTCAATCAGCCATGTTTGCAGGACAGCTACAAGGTTTATAAATTAAATAAGGCAGAGGTGTACAGATACGGCCCTGAATTGTCTCCAGCACAGTTGGTTCAACTCACCTGTTGATTGACAGGTTTACTTTTTGAGGCCTTGGACTCTGCTGGACATTGGTCCTCCAGGACTGACTTCTGACACCCCTATTATATGCATTATATTGTATGACCACAAAAAGTATCTGCATGTTCACCTGATTCACACATTTGCCTCAGTTTGTCTACATCCATTAAGCAATTTTAATCAACTTAGTCCACAGAACAAAAATGCTAACAATAGTTGTAGTTGTCCTAAAAACTGACATTTTTGTGCATTTTTTGTCTATATTTATTAAGAGAAAAGTATGTTCACAGACGAGCATGTCATACCGATGTTAGAAAACCATGTCAATTGTCTTATTCAGTGGCCGTGGAGCATTTCGTACCGTGACGTACAAAAAAAAATTCTTTTTTTAAATACAATCTCAATCCGTAGCATCTAAGTATGTTAGAGACATCAACTTTGTCGGTATTCTGGATGAAAGTCAAGGCAGAAAACCCTGAGATCGCCACAACAGCACTGAAAACTTACCGGTATTCTGAAAGGAACGTTTATGCGTTACCATAGCAACCAGAGCACGTGAGGGGCAGAGGAGGACGTTACTGATCATTGTTAGCGCATTTCAGGATGACGCTGCTAATAAAGTTACATAATTACGCAGTGGATTCACGTTTATTATTATATTTACAAAATACCACAGTTTTTGTGTTGGTCATATAATTTTATTTTGTTGTTTTTATCTGTGACAACTTAAATGCTGGTCCGCGAAAATGTTGTCTGACATTCAACCGGTCCATGGCGCGAAAAAGGTAGGGGACTGCTGGTCTAATTGAATCAACTTACAATTTAGTTACATTATATATTGTCTTTTTTACTGATTTGTTCTTTTTTATCCATGTGGTAATTACTCTTGTTCTTTGGATTAATACTCAGCTACATTTCACTTTCACTTCACTTGTAACTTGTCTCTCTCCAAATAATTTCCACTGTCTAAATTTAATATGCTTTTTAAATCTTTTTTTCTAACCCATAGCACTTTGTAATGTTAAAATTATTTATTATTATTATTATTTTATTTATTATTATTGTTCTTTTATTCTTTTGCTGTGTAGTGTCCTTGAGTGTTTTGAAAGGCGCTTTTTCAAATAAAATGTATTATTATATGATTCGTCGAGATTAACCTTCCTATTATGTTGTGGGTAAATCGAACACTTTTCCACTTTTTAAATAGTTTTTACCTTCACCTTTTTGCTTAAAATTTCTTGACTTTTCCAAATTAATGGCTAAATATGGACTGCTCATGATGAGAGACTATGATAAACTTCTATAGTTTTGTCTCGATAAATTGTCTGCTTCATATTTTGTATTAAAAATATGCAGGTAAATTTGCCCGACAACACAAGAGATGTCATTTTTACCCCCAACATAATAGAAGGGTTTGGAGGAAAAGTTGATCAATTGATGAGACTACATATCAAACCTTCTGATGCCCAAGCTTTTCTCAACTATTGCATTAGTGCTAACCAGGATGCCTTGTTTACTTGCACAATTACTTTCCGTTCTAGAGTTTCATTAGAAGTAGAATAAAAATGAACTAAATGTTTAGTCAGTATTTGTTCAAGGCTCTTGCAAAAGCCTGCAGTTTGAGTGGTAAATCATTGATTACATCAAACGACCTGTGTGACCGTGTAGATGAGTGCTGATCAAACAAGACACATGAACGTGACAAATCTATTGGTCTGCAGAAGTGGCACTGGAGCTCGTCAGCAGAACAATGGATCCTGGCAAACATGTTGTGAAAAAGAGGGACTACCTTCCAAGGTCCAGGGACTATGTAACTCTGATATGAGAAAGGGGCTCATGCTAACATTGCACTTTGTTCTTCCATATTCCTCCTTTAATGAAGCCTAGAACTGAACCCACCCACATCTAGAGTACTTTCCAGAAACCAACATGAAGGACAACCTGAGAAAATACAGAATCTCTTACACAAAAAAAAAATTAGACAGGATGTTATGTTAGCATTAAATACATAATACAGAATTTTTAAGTGTACTAGAATGGATTAAAGATAAGCCTTTATTGTCCCACAGGTGTGAAATTAGTTAAGTACTAATTAAACCAATTAGTATTGCAAACCGAAATCACCCCACACATGCCTCAAAGCGTCTCAAACAGACAAACCACTAACAATTGCTTATGTGACATATTGCTATCATGAACAAAAGACAAAATTCAGACTCATTTCATTCATACTTTTTTTGCACCTTTATACAAATAAATTATGTGATATCCTGGATTTTTATTTATTACATTCTGTTTCTCTCACAGTTGAAGTAAACCTATGATGAACCCCTCTTGTCTTTTTAAGTGGGACAACTTGCAGAATGAAATACTTTTTTTGCCCCACTGTAATGCTGGCTTTCATAGATAGCATGTCAAACAGCATGTTTTTGTCCTATTTTTCTGCAACACCAACTGACCACAAAAGCTTCTGTGGCACAAAAAGCTATTTAACGGACAAAGAAAAACTGTGCTGTAAAAGACACCAAAAATGACAGGTAACCAATCATGGATGCAATTAATGTCAACATGCATTGAAAATATTCACATAACTAGCTACTTTTATGTCATTTATCATTTGTTAGACCAAACAACAAGCTTGACCTAAATGTATATTTCGCAATTAATTATAATAACAATAATATGTCAGATTTAAAATGCATAAAACCCTGACGACCATGATAGCCCACTAGGGGGCCCACAGGTGAAAGGGACCACACAGACTAGTAAACATGTGGCGAGTGCAGCTTTGGATGATTGACATTTAAGAAAACTGGAAGAGAGGTTTGAAAGGAGACAAACACACACCAATGCCTTTGTAGCGTGGGGGATTTGCCTTCTCGTCTAACTGCAGCTGGGTCTTCACATACTCTGTGGGGAAAGTGATGCAGATTTCAATCCCTCCAGCAATTCCACCTGTAAAAACAGAGCGAGAGGGGCCTTCACTCACATCAGCGCCTGTTATAACAGTGTGAATTACACACATGAAAGTGAAAATAAACATAAAACACCCATGAAACAGGAAAATGTTGTGCACAATTTCTATTTGGGGGAAAAATAAAACTAGAACAGTTCCTGTAATTTCCTTTTCATTTTAAGATAAGAAGAACTTTTAATCCCAAGGGAAATTCTTTTATCATCAACATGTTCAATGCAGCAAAGAAACAGAAAAACTGAGGAATAATATACACAGTACTATATAATTATAGTATACAGTAGTATACAGTAAGAAAGTGCAAGTATATCAAATAGCTCTAACTTACAATATGACTATGTCAGGTAAATAAAATAAAAATAAATGTAAAAATATAGAATAAATAAAAATAGAAATAAAAATAGAAAAAGAAAAAAAAGTAAATAATAATAGTTTGTCGCTGCCACATTCAATGTTTTTGGTAAAACTCAACAAAGAATTAGTAACTGTACACAAGCGTGGTCTCTGTACAGGATATCTACTTTTAAGTTTTTGACCGCAACATCAATTTAATATTTTAATAAGATTTAATATTTGTATATTGTTTTTTTCCTCAAATATATTTTTATTGCATTGAAACAATGGAAAAAATCTATAACTAAAAAGGACAGACGGACATTACCGTACAATAAGTAAATAATTTTCCTTATAGGGAGAACACAAGGACAAAAAGCTCACAAGTACAGCACGAAACACCAAAGTATAGCCTTTTTATTCCTTTTTTCCCACAGAGTAAAGGTATGTTGGGTTTGGAAGAAGAAATGTAAAGGTTCATAGTATAGTAGGTACACGGGGAGAAGCACAACTAGTTGGAGCCTCCTTAAAAAGGTCAGACCCTATGTAACTGCAGTTAAACAGCAAACAGGAAGAGGGTGAAAGACACGACGCTATTGGCTCAGTGCAATTCTACCCACTGAAAACACCCCTTGGCCTCTTTCCAGGCTTGAAGAGGCGGGTCTGCAAACCACAGGTCCTGCTGCTCAACAGGATATGAAAAAATGACACTAGCATATGCTGAGTGCACCTCTGCATGTTACTGCACAGGTTAATTACATGCCATTCACAAAGTGCTCATCATCTAACCACACAAACACATGCAAACCTGACAGGAACTGATCAGCAGAAATGAAAAGGGTGGAGGTGGGTGGTCTGGAGGGATGAAACTTTAAAAACCTTTCTTGTAGCTTAACAATGGCATAAAGACTGATGAATTCTGGGAAAAATAATGCTAGATGCTTTATTCAGTCAACAAATTCTTTGTAGTGGTTTGATGTGAAATGCTTAATGGTAAAGAAACTTGTTTTCAATGGTGGGGATGAGAACCAGGAAGTCCATAACACCAAAATACAGTCCCACATGTCTCCTAAATTACAGTAAAAACTTTATTTTGCTCTGGCACTATTGTTTTAGGCATCTGTGCATTTGTAACCATTTCATCTATGAAGGAGCTCTTAGAGGCATTTAATCTTCTTTCAGTTCCCATGACTACTGCTGCAAATATAGATTATAGAGAACACTGTTACACTCTGAACATCCGTTTACATTCTTCATTTAGCAGAAATTCTGTGGAAAGTCTGGTTGCCCTTTGGTAAGAACTCCTATCGAGTGGTTAATGTTTTGTAAATCTACACTGCCTTCCTTAGTTATTGGCACCCCTGGTTAAGATGTGTTAAAATCCTTTTTTTTTTAATCAGTTTTTATTGCAGAAGCATAATCTCACACTGAAAATTGTAGAAAAATGTAACCTTCAACTATTTAGGCTTTTGTTTCTGCTGTCTGAATGAGAAATACACTAGTTGAAAACATAAAAAATACATTTTGTGTCAGTTAAAAGCTATATTATTGATATTATTGTTCATCAGAATTGGAATTGGTCAACTGAATGTTCATATCAGTCAATTCCCAATTTTCAGCATCCTGTGGCTGGAGTCTACTGCTGACATAAGGTAGACTGGATCAAAAGAAACATGGTGTTATGCCAAATCCTGGGCCTAACCTTGTGTATTCTAGCAGAAACTGAGATTCATACGTCTTTAGTCACCCAGTTTTGGTGATTGTGGGTTCACCACATCCTCATAATGCTAGATTACAGTTAGCTGACCCTTCCATGGTCTTCCACAGCTACAAGCCTGCCTCAAGTTATCCACCCTGTTGGCTGTATCTTATTTTTATTTAACTTTACACCCAACTATTGAGTAATTAATTGTGTTTTAAATGCTTTTATGTGTTGGTAAATGTCAATCACTCAAGTATGTGATTAGCAAGGTAGTTAGCTTGTTAATTTTCACTTTGTACCTCCACGTTTTAACAGAATTTATTCCCTAAACGGTATCAAACGGCTTAAAACAAACCTCTGATTTCTGAAGACAGTTATATGAGTGTATCGTGCGTAATTACTTATTTCTGTCATGATATCTGAGGGTTATTGATGGATATTAAGCGGCTCTGTTTAAACTTATTGCTGTGTTCAGTGCTAAAGCAACACGCACATGTACATTACCAGTAATAATAAAGGGAAAAACAAAATTTGTACAAATACATGTGCAGTATAATGTGTGAGTTGTACTTGAAGATATGTTTATGCAATATAGAGAAAATCTGCAGTGAAAGTGCAGAGAGAATGTATTGCATTGTGTTTTGTTACGTTTCATGGGGAGTAATGCACTGTGTAGTGTTTGTTCCACTATGTTGTTAGCATGATGTTAATGCTACTTGCTAAGTGACAAAGGGGAACAGAAATAAAGCCCTGAAGCTGAAGTAGCAGTTTCTCCGCGCTTCTGACCACAATCGCAAAGCAAATATGGGGAAAGTGACAATAGCATTGCTGTTACTTATGTAAATTAATAACGAATCTCTGTGTTTCTGTAATATATTGCTATGTAATTGTCATGCGATATATCGAATATTGCAAAATCGCGGTATCTTGATATTATGGTTATTGTGGGCCACATATAGTGTATGGTATCATATCATGTGAAACCATGCGATTCCCACCCCTAGTAATTACCACAGGAAAGAAGGTGAAAAAAAGCGTTGCCTCCTTTTCAAAATTTACTGTAGCAATTTCTCATACAGTGAACTGTAACTAATATTAATGAGTGAAAACAGTTGTTATAAATTTGTTAAATATAAATGGTAAAGTCTACATTGCTCAACATTGCTTCTGCTTATAGGAAAGTCATTTCCTTTAGTTAAAAGAGTTGAAAAAGCCTGAGGAGTATTCACAACAATGTTACTGTCACTTTAGCCCAACTGTAACTATTGACATATGTTCCGGCACATTTTTACTAGTGATTTCAAGTGTGATTTGTATTATTAATGTGGCTTCCCATTCCTGGGTTATAGGTCTTTTCCAATTCAAAAAAATAGAGTCTCAAATGAATGGAAATATCTGCCCTGGTGTGTTGTAAAGATGGCCACTCAGAGAAGAGACTTTGTACTGAGCCACGTCATGTGCACTTTACCAGAGCTGAACCAGAGGGGGCACTGTAGATGATAAACTGATTACATTGTTGTTTTATTCTGACAGCTTCAACAGAACTGAGGTCATACATTACAGCACAAACTGCAAAAGACACAATAAAAATAAAGGCAAAAAAGGGCCCTTTAAACCTGTTTGTAGATGTTAGGATGTAAGGATCATCATGTCTGTAAGCATAAGCAAGGTATTGAAGATTGTGGAGATTAACAAACTATGGAAACTACAAAGTGTGTACACATTGTGTATGTTCTGACTGAATTTATTCTCCATTGTATAAATATTTTTATTGGGAAATTCTATTGTAAATCACCATATATATATGAACCCCAAAAATTAAGTTACAGATTATGTACTTCACAAAAGCAACTGTTATAATAATATAATAATAATAATATGCTTTATTTATAGAGCACTTTTCATACATCAGGATGCAGCTCAAATTGCTTTACAATATACATTGTTAATATAGTTTTGTTATACAAAAATACAAAGTGCTGGAATTACAAATAAAAATGACAACAGAAAAAGCACATATAGAGAAAAGGATAAAGAAATAAAACAAGATAAATATGAGATTGGTAAGATTTATGCATGTATAGTGTACGTATTATAGTTATAGAACTGCCCCTCCCCATATTTAATGTGTATTTACTGAATAAAATATATAATATATTAAGCAGATAAAGCAGGATATGCTCAACCTGTTCAGCAGGTTTGTTAAGCTGAAGAAAATATAGTTGACGGAATTATCTTGAAAGCTGCAATTCTCAGTTTCTCAACGAATCCCTTGTGATTTTAAAAGCATTACAGTCAAACAATCTAATCTCAGAATGCAGATGCATTTTCAGGAGCTCCAGTGTTAGGCAGATGATTAAAGAACCAGTGGTCTTTCCCCCTTTTGTATTATTCATTACCTAAAACCCTGCTGACTTCTGACTATCAGCACGAGACCAAAGGTTATTGGTAAGTCAGACGAGGTCTCTTTGCAACACACACACACACACACACACACACACACACACACACACACACACACACACACACACACACACACATATCATACACACACACATACACACACACATACACACACACACACACACGCACACACACACACACTCACACACACACACACACACACACACACATACGCACGCACACACACACACACACATATCATACACACACACATACACACACACATACACACACACGCACACACACACACACACACACACACACATACATATCATACACACACACATATACACACACATATACACACACACGCACGCACACACACACACACGCACACACACACACACACACACACACACACACACACACACACACACA
>JBBIGC010000036.1:10697603-10715709 GCA_037576955.1 Lepidarchus adonis
GTGTGTGTGTGTGTGTGTGTGTGTGTGTGTGTGTGTGTGTGTGTGTGTGTGTGTGTGTGTGTGTGTGTGTCTCTTTGTTAACATCGGTATGGTAGTGTTAGCTTCTAAAACGTTCTAAAACAGTTTGTCAAAGAGTAAACCATAAGCTACATACAACACATGGAGAAATGGTTGGGCCTGAAGTGTTAATATAAGTAAATATGAGTTTCTAAATAAAAAAAATCTAACTAAACTTCATTTTCCAAAGCGCAAAAATAGAAGAGATGTGACTCGGTTCAACACGGGCCTATGGTCAACATGAAATATGATGAAATGTAACTCTGCTACATTTCTGTGAGCTCAAACAGAGAATAATCTGAACACTTTATTATTGAAGGTAAAATACATTGAAGTTATCATAAGTCAAAACTTTTCAGTAAAAAAAACATTGAAGTAAAATGAATTGTGGAATGAACTGGACTCAAACTGTGTTGTTAAATGAAACAGATTTACTTTATGACAGTTATTGCAGGGGGAACTGTTTTTTTTTTTTATCTGTGTAATGGGACTGTGTCATAAGCAAGTGTAGACCTACTCTGGATAACTTTACACCAAAATACCAAATCATTTCAATCAATTGAATTTGTCACCAAACGTTTAGATGAAGTATACCATCACCTTTCATGCAGGGAAATGATCAGATGGTAAATTCAGGAGTCAGCTTGTCTAACTATGGGCTAAAGAACCCTCCCACAAACACTCCTTCATTCACTTTTAAAGGCGCCTTCATTGTAGAGTTGTAACACCTATACTATATATATATGTGTGTGTGTGTGTGTGTGTGTGTGTGTGTGTGTGTGTGTGTGTGTGTGTGTGTGTGTGTGTGTTTATATTACAAGTACACACAGTCCATATGGAAATCTAACATTTATAAATTACACCTAAACATTAAAAGAAGTATAAAATAAGAGGTCAGAGAAAGAAGATGAAAAAGAAAAATACAGGATGTGGGCTCTTTAAAGGGGAATTACAAGGATTTTTCTTTCAAATGAATTCTGCTGCTCAAATGCAAACAATGCCATTTACACTGGTCTGACAGGAAAATGTGCATTGTGGAGAAACAAGTCATTAAGAGTGTTTTACTATGGCAGTGATAGGAACCAAGGGTTACAGTGTGCCCTGAGGAAACGCTGCCAGTTTATTTACTATGCAAAATGACCAGTGAATTTACATTTGTCCTCTGAGTTGGAAATCACTGGCGGAAAACGCTTTCTTATGATACGGTTTTGCTTTTACAATGCCTTACATGACTCACTGTACCACAAAAGTGTAAAAACATGAGATGTGTCCCAAAATCTTATTTCTAAACAGAGTTTAAAGTATGAGGGAATGTATTCCAAGCCGTTTTAATTAACGTCTAGTTTCTGTCACAATACTGACTCATTTCTCGAAATCCTTCAATGACTTTCTTTACGATTGAATTATGAAGGCATCCGACCTCAGGGCTGCCTTTGTCACAACCACCATTCATAACGTGTCTGCACTTCACAAGCAAACCTTGTCACAGTAGTGTGGAAGTAATGTTACCTAATATAGTATGCAAATTTTTGTATTTCCTGCTATAATACAAAATTACAGGGCTGGAGCGGGACAGTGCAAGACTGAGAAAGAATGAGACTGAACCTGTTTATACAGAAAAAACTTTTATTTTGAAATAAGTACTAGGACTTTTAAACATACTCCGGAAATGGCTGCTGATAGCCCAGACGTCATTTATCTAACGCTCTTTAACTTATTTCACAATCATGTATACGTTTTTGAGTATTAAAGTCGTTTAGCTGTATTTGAATAACTAAAATCTGTTTTCCCGAGGTAGTGTTAAAACCGTTGTCGTATTAGTTCGCTCACTTTTTGTGCCGCCTAGCTGGCTAGTTAACGTTAGCGTTGTTTTGTTTAGCTTTTTTCTGATCTATATGTCAGTCTACACCTTTGCTACCGGATTAATTAACACGTTGAATTCGTTGGGTCAGAATAACGTTTACAGTTTAGTTAACATTTTAATACAGTATTAGTTTCGTCACGAAATCTGCAGCTTAGGTACCAGTTTGACACATGAGTGTATCACTTGTTGTGATCCGTCTGGAGCTAGCAGACCAGTCTCTTATGCCGCAAGGCTTTCAGTACTGTGCCGGTAAGCTAAGCACTCAGTATAATTCTAGTAAAGTTTATAATATCTTAAATATACAGTAAACTAGAAGGTGTACACGAGCCATGCTAATTAAAATAACGCCGTGGTTGTTGGAACACAGTAGAGGGTGGACTGAGTGTACAGTGGTGTACAGAGTTTGTTTCTAACATACATGTTAGTATTTTCTTTTAGTTACTTATTTGAATGAATAAATAGTGCAGTAACAGCATTGTCAAAGTATCTCAAAATAAAATAAAGATGATTGCAGTAAGAAAGTATTCGGTTTCCTTTCTAGAATATTCTTTAAAGCTCCCATGTTGTCCCCTTTGCCACAAAAAGTGACCAGGCTTTTTGTTTTGTTGGCTACATGTGACCCTGCATACAAAACGCTGGGTATCTGTAATTCACTGAACCACCTGCTGTTGTCTGCTTCCCCACAGATGAGGAGATGTCAGAAGATGATATGAGAGAGAAAGCCCTGGGCTCTGCTGAGACCACGCTGGGGGGCAAGACAGAATTGGAAAAGGCAGCCATCCTCCATCAGCATATTGGAAGCAGGGCCATGTCCGACATGGTGATTGAGACCTTGACATCCACCCCAGGTTAGAACTGCTTATCTTTAAAAAAACTTTTTTTTTGTAGAAGCAGGAATACAAAAAGTGATAGTTTTGACAGATTTGTCAATAGATTTGTGATCAGATTCATCTTTAGTTTTGCATTGCAACAAAGAAATACATTTTAAGATACTTTAAATATGTTATTAGATGTCTTTATATAATTAATTAACATATGCTTTTGAAATGATAAATATTTTATTAAATTAAAAACCCTTTGTAGAGGAACAGGGTGAGAAGGAGGCAGATCAATCCACTGAGGAGAGTGGCAACAGTGTGAAGGAGCAGACGGATGAAACTCCAGTCCCTGACTCACCCTCCAAACAGCTTCCAGATCAGATCTCCTTCTACAGTGGGAATCCATCAGTGGAGATTGTCCATGGCATCATGCACCTCTACAAGACAAAGTGAGAACACTGTTATTAACACAGTGGCCAGTATCAATCTGGATTAGATTTTTATTTCAACATACACAGAATATTGTTGCCTGCATTTTCTGCAGCTTGTTTAGGATATTTTTCGCATAGGATATGAGTTTTTCAGTGCTAATCCTTTTAATGTCTGTCTCGTGCAAGAACTCAACGTACATCTGTCCAAGGTATAATCAGACAAATCGTTCCCTAAAATGACTGCTATTCACAGCACTGTGAAAAAGTATTTCCCTTCCTGATTTCATATTTGTTTGCATAATTGTCACACCTATGTGTTTCAGATCATCAAACATATTTTAATATTAGACAAAGACAATATGGGTAAATACAAATACATTTATTAAAGGAAAGGAATTATCAATACCTGGCCCTATTTGGAAAAAGTATTTTCAGTTCTTGCTGCCAAGGATTTGTTTTTTCACAAAGGGCCAGGTAGGTATTGACCGCTTTTTTCTCCTTAATAAATAAAATAATTTAAAAACTGCATTTGGTATTTACTCGGGTTATCTTTGTCTAACATTAAAATTTGTTTGATGATCTGACACATGAGACAAATATGAAATCGGGTACAGTACTATACACACACAGGTATTATATCCATGTGGTGTATATGGTGTATTTGTTTAAGCATTTGCTTGTTAGAAGTTACCTCTCACAGATGTTTTAACACTTGATCACTGCTCCCGCAGCAAGATGACGTCACTGACGGAGGATGTGAGGCGCAGCGCCATGCTCTGTGTGCTCACTGTGCCCACAACTATGACCAGCCATGACCTCATGAAGTTTGTGGCACCCTTCAATGATGTCATGGAGCACATGAAGATTATCCGGGATTCCACGCCCAACCAGTACATGGTGCTTATCAAGTTCAGCAGCCAGGTGAGCTCCTACCACCATGGGTTATGGGATTATTGACTTTTGTCTGCTATTATAACATTTACATAAGGTGGTGTTTGGGGGTCAGAGGTCTGTGCTTCCCTCCATGTAGAACTATTTGTTGATCCTCGTTTGCCACTATGAAATTTTGATGAAAAGATTGCTTTCTGTAGGCTGATGCAGACAGTTTCTACACAGCTTGCAACGGCCGGCAGTTCAACTCCATCGAGGACGCCGTCTGCCAGTTAGTATATGTGGAGCGGGCTGAAGTGATCAAGTCTGAAGAGGTATGACTTTGCAGATGTCATCTTTTAATGTGAAGAGACCATGCCTGTCTGTATGATTGCGCATCCAAGACAAGGGTTCACTAGTAGTAATTTTTAGTCATATTCTTCACACCATTAGAGATTCTTTGAGGATGTTAATTCCTTACTTTAAACCAGGGCGACCAGTTTGAAACACCAAATTTGCTCAATTTACCTTTAATTATATGTTGTTATTAATAATTATATTCATCTATGTGAAGACACTGATCATGTTAATGATTTCTCACAATAATTATCAACAATGATTGAACAAGGTAGGAAACAGATAAATATCAATATGCAACACTTTCTATAAATCTCTGCAGGTATTTACATTTTCAAATGATCACTGATACCAGCTTTTCCATCGGTACCTTTTCTCCACGAAAAACTCCTTCACCACGTTATAGAGGTCAGCACTGCCCGTGTAGTTGTGTTTAGGGGCAGTAGTGTCAGAAGTTCTTCTTTTGTGGAGAAAACATCAAACATCATCCGGATAAAGACCATCAGCTGCGCTGTACTGCTGCTGTCACGGACTCGTCCCACTGGAAGCTGAACCACCTCCACTTCACCAGTTCCCGGACACAGCCGACACTCTTCTGACCGCTGAAGTTGCCCCCGGTTGGACACAGGAGAGAGTGGAGACAACATTGGTTCCACATTTCTCGTCTTTAAGCACAGTTAAAGTCCCGTCTGAAAATGCCTTCTTTTAATTAATCAGGAACTGTGTAGCTCTAAATGAGGCTTCGGCTGCCTTTTGGGAGTTTTTCACTGGTCTTGTGAAAAAAGTCTGCTGTTTGCAGAAACCAGCCTTTAACTCGCGGCTTTTTCCGCTCATGCGCTGCCAGACGGGTAGTTGGTATGGCAGCTAACGTGACACGTCCTGAAACGTCTCTCCACATTGTGCTGCTTTGCCATCACGCCGCAAATGAGACACACGCAGGAATCTTTCACATTGGTAAAAAAAAGAACCCTTTCTCCCATTAACTGTGAAAATGATATGTTTTCTTTCTTTTTTCTGCCATGTTTCTGGGGATAAATCATTTAATCTCCTTCACTGCGCGCTAGCTGGTCTTTACGGCAACGGTTGCCATGGAGATCAACTAGCAGGCTCTAATCTAAAATGAAACATTTATAATGTTTTTATGTTTTTTTAAATATTGTCCTTTTGAAATTTGTAATATAATATAAGTATTTTGAAATAATACATTTAGTTTTACTGCAGTGTATTTGTGAATAACATCATTTTTTTGTTACATTTTAGTCAGTAACATTCAAATCCTAAATCTGTTTTTGGGTTTCATTTTGGGATGATGATTGCTTTGTGATCGGTCACATCTCTTAACATTTAGATTTCACATTTTCTTTTAGAACAAAGGATCTAAAAATTAAATGACAGAGCGTAACAAACATCAGTTTAAATTCTGATGGATGTCGATAAAAGTTTTTCTGCAGTGCTATTTTATTTAGTACTTTTGGGACTAAGGTTAGGCTTTAGTCATTATTTAACTAAAGTACTAATACAGTTCTACCCTGTAAGCAAATAATAAAAAATAATTTAAAAAAAAGTAAAAAATTAAAATCCTATGCCATTCTGCTATAGTGCATTTGGGGAAGATTGTTCTCATTATGAAATGAAAAATTTTGAGTGTAGACCCCTCTGGTTTTGTCTTTCTATTCTGACCATCAAAAATGTCTACAGTTCTGACCTGTGCAGTAAAGTTCATCTTTACTTGACTCATCAGGGGGCCAGTTTACCCGTGATGGACCTGACCGAGCTTCCTAAGTGCACAGTGTGTCTGGAACGCATGGATGAATCTGTGAATGGAGTGTTGACCACCCTCTGCAACCACAGCTTCCATAGCCAATGCCTGCAGCGCTGGGAGGATGCATCGTGAGTAAAAGTTTTACACACTCGGAAGCTTGTGTGTCTGTAAAGCTCAAAGGCAGTAATTTCTCTGAACAAATGTTATATTTGTTTATTGTATATTATTCTGTATGTTACTTAGAGATGTGCCAATATATTGATATGGTGATATATCGTCATCCTTACCACTGATATCTAGCACTCGCTGAACTGTCCTTAATAATAATTTTGATCAAACAAAAACGTAGCTCCGTAATTTGTTTCAGCATAAACTAAAAACTAGAAACTGTACCGGAGGACCCGCCTCCCAAACACACATCATTGATGTGATTGGTGGAGACACGATGACTCTTGATTCGTTTCATGGCAGCAATGCATTGTGGACTATATAGTGTCTGGTGCAGCAAAACCGGTAGGAATACGGCGTAAAAAAGTTGGAAAAAGAGTCTGAGTAGTAATTTCAGTTGCAGCATGACGCTAGAGGGAAACAGAAACTGTTCTCTGTTTGGAGTAAAAGAATAATTAAAGACACGGGTCACAAACAGCATCACACTTTCCAGTGAGTGAGTGAGAGTCACTGCATTTACTCTGAAGCCGAATTAGTGGTTCCCACCACAATAGCAAAGAAAATACGGGAAAGTAAGGATGGCATTGCTGTTACTTAATAAATTAATAGCGCCCCTGTGTTTCTGTGATATCATGATATAACTGTTGTGCGATATATCGTTTATTGCAGAATTGCGATATTATCGTTATCATGGGCTGCGTATCGTATTGTGAGAGACCCTGCGATTCCCACCCCTAATGTTACTGCAGGCAAATTCTTAGTAATACTATGTTCACATCCACCCTTTCTGAAGTTTCTGCTTCTTTCATGTACACTTTCCTCTTCCCTCTGCGTTCTCCACTCATGATGGTTCACTATTAAACATGTTTACTCTTCTACCTTGTCGTAACAGCCAGCTGGGTAGTTCTCCATTCTTCCTTGCTCTTGCTAAACAGTATTTTACCATGTGTTTTTTGGCTATTGTGCCATTGTAGCAGATGACCTTTGACATATCAGGTGAGTGATGTGACAATGACATGTCTATGGGGACAATAGAATTGCTAACTGCTAGTGTTTGCGAGTGTGTTTACTGTGTTTTTGGCTGAATTTAAACGTGCTTATGAGCTGATCTTTCTCTTTAGGTGTCCTGTGTGCAGGTACTGTCAGACCCCAGAGCCAGTGGAGGAGAATAAATGCTTTGAGTGTGGAGTACAAGAGGTAGAAAGAGTTTTGAATGTGGCACTTGAGATTGTGGGCCTGGCAACATGTTAACATGTTATTTTGCTGTTAATAGAACCTGTGGATCTGCCTGATCTGCGGCCACATTGGTTGCGGTCGCTACGTTAGTCGCCACGCGTATAAGCACTTTGAGGAGACGCAACACACCTACGCCATGCAGCTGACCAACCACCGTGTCTGGGACTATGCAGGGGGTATGCATACGTATAGATATACATCACAGCTCTGTAATCTTATATACAATTCAATTGTAGTTGTTTGATTGGGGAAAATTATGCGTTTGGTGAATTTCAGAATTATTATAAAATACTGTTATTATCATTTGCATGTTAATTGCATTATTGTACTGTTATTGAATTATATAATCAACGATGATATTCCAATATTGATGTTTCCACCTCTACTTGAGAGATTATTTATTATAAGAGACATTACACCTTTGACTCCCGAATGTCACTTCTCGTGTGAGCAGATAATTATGTGCATCGACTGGTTGCCAGCAAGACCGACGGGAAAATGGTGCAGTATGAATGTGAAGGCGACTCCTGCCAGGATGAGAAAATCGATGCACTACAGCTTGAGGTGCGTTTTGGGGGAGAACTGTAATCAGACATTTACTCATTTCAACTATTTTTAAATATAAACTAATATAACATTTGGATTTGTTCTACAGTATTCCTATTTGCTGACCAGCCAGCTGGAATCCCAGCGCATTTACTGGGAAAATAAAATTGTTCATCTAGAAAAAGAAACCGCTGAAGAGGTAAGATCTAGATATGTATGCAGAAGCTTGGTAATGGGGAATCATTTTAACACTGTTACACAGTTACAGTTAAGTGTTAAGATGTGTTGCATTTCTTGTAGATCAACAACATGAAAGCCAAGTTCAAGGAGACCATTGAGAAGTGTGACAACTTGGAGCTCAAATTGAACGGGCTAACCAAAGAGAAACAGTCAATGGAAAAGAAGTAAAGTCTATATGATGCTCTACACTGACTAACAGAAATTAATTTATCCCTCTTTTAAGGAGGGCTGAATCTTAACAAATGTTGCTTTTTCCATCAAACATTTGTGGACACATAGATCTTCATTTCTGTGTTTTAATACAATATTCAATAACTAAACATGTTAAGGACTATGTAGGGTTTTTATTTTTAAGTAAGAGAAATTAATGTGTTTAAGAATTAATGTTAAATAAAAAGTAAAACCTTCTCTATTTAGACAATATATATATATATATATATTGGCCATAAGCTGTGAAAGGTTTTAATTCACTGAAGTGTATGAACAATGTATCCCACTGGTTCACACTCAGTGTTCAGTTTTAGAAAGGGGTGTAGTAATGGCTCAATGTCTGAATACACTTGTTCTAATTTGGTGTGTGTTCTCGAACAGATGCACACAACTGAATGTGAAGGTAGCAAAGCTGGGTCAGGAGCTGAGGGAGGAGCAGGAGATGAACCGCTGCCTGAGAGCCAATCAGCAACAGCTTCAGACACAGCTGCAGGAGGAGGAGAAGCGGGGCCACGAGTCCACCTCCCAAAAGGACACTGAGATTGCTGAGCTGCAGGAGCAGCTGCGTGACATTATGTTTTACCTGGAGACACAGCGGCAGATCGATCAGATGCCAGCTGATGCTCGTCAAGAGATCCAGGAGGGTCAGATTAACATAGCTTCGGCCCCTGCCCCGTCGCAGGCCGGACCCTCCACAGGTTCGGGTAAGGTGGGTGGCAGGAAGGGGCGGGCCAAGAGGGGGAAGTAGCCAAACAAAAAGCGTGGGTTGGCATAAATGACCGACTTGGTGAGACTGACTTGAGAGAGCAGCCTATAAAACAAGGCCTTTTTTCCATGTGTAGTCGGCCCATCTACCTGCCCTCTGATTACTAGCAACCTTGTGCCGCTTGTGCATATAAGAGGCTGGAGAAGGTGCTGGAAGTACAGGTTCACGTACATATCTCACTAATGAGCCCTTTATGTCGAAGTGGGTCACTTCACATTCTGTCAGAATTATATTTTGTGCACTTGTAGTCCCAGGCAGGGTTCTCAGTACTGCTTAATCTTTTTATTTAAATGTAGTGTGTAATAAACAGCAGAGTTTTAGGCCTTTTTTGTTCTTTCAGAAAATCTGCACAAAACTGATTCGCTTTTTCTGTACTAGGATTTTGCACAGCAACACTATGAGCAAAAACATGGAGGTATTACCTGCACCAGTTTGAGTGTAATTCTAAATTCTTGTTTACTTTTTTGTGCCTAGAAAAGACATGTTTTGTACTTTTCTAAAGCCAAATACTTACATATAATTATTAAATGTGACATACAGCAAGCTGACTACTTGGAACACCACCAAAATACTTATAACTTTATTTTATTTAATGCAGAATTACTCTTTTTACTTTAAATACGCCTGAAACCAAAAAAGAAGGCGTCCTAGCAGCATCTGTTTAAACAATGTAGAATTGTGCTTTTTTTGTTTCGGGAACACGTACATCAGTAGCAGGAAATTTCTAAAACCTTTATTGAAAGACCATTAACATTGAAGCAATGCTCCCAAGTTCTACTTACTTATGTATCTAATGATCAATCAGTGCTTATTAATAAATCAAGGTGCAATTTTATTGCAACAGTAACTATTGTGAATGATCATTACAATTTTCCTGTAATGTAACTGGTCCCATTAAAGAACATACTGGATTGAAAGTGAACTGCATTTCAGAACTGTGGAGGAAAAGCTGAAGCAAAGTCAGACTGATGTTAAAGCACTGCTTTTCCAGAAAGTACGTAGTAAGTAAATAGTAGATATTGTAGCGGTTCTTCTGGGAAAGTAAGAACTGCCAACAAACACTCACACACAGAGTAATGCAGGTTTTGACTGCCTGCTAGATTTATTTACCAGTCTTTATCAAGACTAACCTTTACCGGTGCTTCCCCTAGAGGCTAGGATGCGCACGAGCATGAGCCTGTGAGCGAGGCATGGTGGTGAATGGCCACTGACTGATCATCCAGCTCGCTCGCACAAACACAACACATCACAAATACTGCGTCTCAGAACACACAGAACAAGCACAACAGGCATAAATGACCCCATGATGCACCCCAACTCTCAGCCAATAGGAGCACCCCAAGACCATTACAATGTATTGTGTTATGTTTCTTTCCTAGTACCTCATTGTTTTACTTGTGAATCCGGTAGAATCTGAAACTAATATTGACCAAATTCTTTAGCATTTCTTAACTAAATCTGTTAATACCACATTCAATAATTGCTTAAAATAATAATAAAATACATGATGACCTAACAAGGTAATGGGCAGATCCTCAAGCAGATGAACATTGGCTTCTAAAACTTTAAAGCTTTAATTAGTTTTATTGTCTAATGCATTTTGTGTTAAACATTACTTATGACTAGCAAGTAAGTTGTTTCGATTATTTTTTAAACAAGATTTTGAAGCAGAAAGAGCTATAGTGACACCTGCTGGTCTTTTACTAGTGTCAATTGCAGCCTGTAGTTTTATAATTCAGTATTTCATAGCCACATTGCTAGTTCATTTATGTTTCAGAACCAATAGTTAGGATTTAAATAATTGGAGGTATAATCGTATTGATTACACTAGTTCTCATATGTGAACAAATTTTTTGGATTCTGGATACAGTTAAATATGTTTAAGACACTGGCTTCAAATAAGGTGGAATGGCCAACCTGTCCTGGGTCATCAGAGCAGACCAGTTCAGCAAACACTAGATATTGGTGGTGACGCGCGATTCTGCACATCTAGTTTACTGAGTCTTTCCCTGTTGTTAAAGAAACTCTCCAGTGATGTGTTTACTCACGTTTATGTTTCACTGGTCGCATCATCCAATCTCTGTTCCGTCAATGTTTTAAAAGCCAAACTCAGATTTTAGATTTAAATGTGGCTGGGGCGTCTCAGTCTAGCTTTTCTTACATCTACCTGCTGTAAAGTTCATCTTTAGCTTTTCACCCAAGTCTCCTGCACTCAGTCGAGCAGCGCCACCCAGAGGAGAGAAGTAGTAGCGACGCCAGTGAATGTTTATTCATTTAAATATCGCCATTGCCGTCGGCATATCGATTATCGTATCGCGTGAGCAAGGACGATGATATCGTCATATTGATATTTTGGCCGACCCCTAATGTGGACACACCGTGCATGTGGTAGAGCATCTGAACAATCACCATTTCCAGGTTGTCTTCATCTGCTGTGACAGTAAGGCTTCTCTTTTAGGTGTGTTAAACTGTGGTGAAAAGTGATTTAAGAGGGTCCCAACTGAGTGGAGAACCCTTACGTACTCTGGAACTTTTTCTTTGAATATAGCATCACCATAAAGGTCATAAGGAGTGTTAATAACTACTCTTTGTAAATGTAGTTGCTAAATAAATCAGTGGATGGATGGGCTTAGGTTTGAACCCAGGCCACGCTCAAGCAAAACGGTTTAGTCTGTTGACACTGAGCTTTTCAGCTAGAGACATTGTGTTTCTGTTCTGCAGAACAGAGCTTAGGATATCAGAATAGAAAGCAAGAGAGAGTAGAAAGCAAAACTAGGGAAAACAACTGTTGACGAACTTCTTTCCGAAGAAACGTGACCAAAGGTGAAAATAGAGAACATGAAATCCGATGGTGAAAAACCGCACCGACAACCCACTGAAAGAACATCTATTACACCTTCAAATGATGCTTTGGATAAAAATGGTTTACATTCTCAACAGTACTAATCTGAAATGTTTCATTTTGATTAGTATTTATTAACCAGCCCAATCACACCCATGTGACGCCACTGGTTTGTTCTCTACACTGGCTTCCCATCGCAGCATCAAATTCAAATCCCTGATGCTCGTGTACAGGATCTTTAACATATCTGCTCCCTGCTACATGACAACACGCATCCAGACCTACACACCCACCAGATCAGCGAGGGAAAAATGCTTGGAGATTCCACCCCCACGAGGAGTCTCTCCTTTTCTTCATTCTCCTCCACTGGTGGAACGAGCTGCTCAGACACATCAGAACTGCAGAGACTCTCTCTACCTTCAAGAAGCATCACAAGACACAACTGTTCCATGACTACCTCAGCATTTAAACCCAACAATAAAGTTCACTTTAACCTAATCAAATGCATATCAATCTACAGATCTGAGTATATTACTTATGTTCATACTAGGGTGGGGCACATATGGCATATCATATTGTGAGATACCCTGAAATTCCCACCCCTAGATCATACTACTAGTAGCAATATAATTTAAATATGGTACTTGCGTCTTGCTTTATCACACGTAAAGAAGCACTTAACCTTAGCTGAAGCGCTTAATGACAAAGAAGAATGTCCTGGACTCTTTAGCACTCGTATTTATGAATAGATCATGTTAATTATGCTGTAGCACCTACCGTCTGTTTAGACTTAAACACAATGATAATGTAGAATCTTTTTCTCTTTCAGATAGCAGTGTTGTAGCAAAAATTACCCCATACATACAATAAGTGTGTAGTTTGGTCACAAAACGGTGGAAAAACCTTGAGGAGACACTTAAAGGGTTGAAATCTACCATGTGAATTGAGGTTATTTATTTATCATTACAGATTACCTTCTAAAATGTAATGGCAAATCAACTGTACACAATTCCTTTTTTTTGTACATTTACATTTTATTAAAAAAACATCCTTTCACATTCCAGTGTTTTTATTTAAATTTTTCCTAACAAATGGGGGGAAAATAACAGATTGTCAACCATTTTGCACACCTCAAACCGAGCTCTTCAGTCCAGAAATGTGTTACCAGAGTCCGGAGAGAGTCACGCATCAGAACAACTGTTTGTTCACGCAACCCATCCATCTCTTCTCATCAGGTTAAAATAAACAAAATAAACTTAAAAAAGAAGAAAAAACACAAAGATATGACTCCTCCACCCAAACAGAACGGTAGGCTGCAGTATCCCTCCCCCATAAATATGAAATTCCTACTTTTAATTCCAAAGCAATATGTAAACAGTTGTGTCTGTTGTTGCTCTCCCCTTTTACATATGAAAACAAGTCCCCAAAAAAAGTCATAAAAAACAACAATCCTCATCTGCTTGTGTATTCTATAATTACGCTGATCTGTTTTATTTTTGGTATGTGTCAATTTAATAGTAAAAAATTGTCACAATTTTAGGGACCTTTACAGTGCAATTTACATTTTTTCCAAAACAGTATAAACAGTAAACATAATTTGTCTTTAAAAAGTGTGTGTCACCCTTTTAACGGCAATGCAACGATAGTTGGCCCAGTGGACAGAACCTTTTCCTCAAAAAAATCTGATTTTTACATTTGTGAGCATCTAAATTAACGCTTAAAGAGCCCTATTCTTGCAGCAGTCAGTGCTACTTTGTGTAGATGGTGAAACAAACTGCAGGCAGAAAGCTACATCTTGCAGTACAGTTGGCCCTCGTTATTAAAAGGTCCAAATTTGATCGGTGCCCGACGTAAGCTCACCATGTAGCAAGAGCAAAAACGATGCAGAAGTGGAAAATCTCTTTTCTTATTCACAGAGGCGACATTCACTCCTTCCTGTGGCCACAGAATGCGAGATGGAGGCCTATACAAGTCAATACGACACCGGCTTTTCCACCACACGCTACAATGCCATTATTCCGGACTGGGATCTGAAGCAGTGAACAGCTCTCCAGTTGCTGTGCCGAATCCATCAATTGCACCGAGAGCAGCTACATTAACGCCTTGCAAAGTTTTCACCAAAGGCCATTTGGTGTACAAGGCTAAAAGCTGTGATAAACAACGCAGCACAAACATGGCCGACGCTCTGGAGTGTAGGAGCGGCAGCATTTTCTCATTGGAAGCAGCTCAGAGGGACAGTGGGGCAGCTGGGTAGTTCTAGGGAGACGACATTAGACAGTGACAAAGCAAATGACTTTAATTCTTGCAAGGAGCTTCGGTGGATATTCTCAGATCTTCACAATATGTACAATAATTTATAGAGTAGTTCTTCTAAAATTGCTTATTTCTATCTAGTTCACAAAGAATATGAGGAACATGTGTGTTCACTTGATCGGTGGCTCAGAGCACCGAAGATGGTGGAGCTGAAAGCAGTCGTGTGTGTGTGTGTCAGTGTGTTCTGTTGCTAGATAAAGACGAGAGCAAAGTGAAGGAGAAGAATAGGTGCCTGTTGTAAAAAAGGGCTGGTTGGGGGAGACGGCTGTGTGTCATGGCGTAATGAACTGATGAGACCTTTGCAGGGTTTGTGCGCACTGCTCTAAGCATGATGCTTCAAATCTTCAGGGATTTTAATGTGTCGACTCTTTTTCTCAGCAGATCCCCAACTTCCTGCAATGACCGCAGGTAGCTGCTCTGCAGTTTGTCCATTACAGTCTTTGTGAAGGTGCCCTCTTCCTGCACAAACAGAAGTTTAAATACCATGACTTGCACACAAAGTAAACCACCACAACCGTTTCTGTCCTCAGACAATGTTATCTACTAGGTACATGCTGATATAAAATGGTCCATTATGCCTAATGTTTTTCGTACAGTGCAATATAAACCAAGAAGAAGTTTTAAAATAATACACCTACACTACACTGCCGAAAGTATTCACTCCTTTGCTTTTACACGCATGAATTTAAGTGACATTGCAGCTATAACCGCGTCAAATCTTCTGGAAGGTTTAGTAGTGTGTTTATGGGAATTTTGTTCTATTCTTCCAGAAGCACATTTGTAAGGTCAGACACTGATGTTGGACAGAAGGTCTGACTCTCGGTCTCCACTCTAATTCATCCCAAAGGTGTTCTATCGGGTGGAGGTTAGGACTCAAGTTCTTCCACACCAAACTCACTCATCCATGTCTTTATGGACTTTGCTTTGTGCACTGGCGTGCAGTTATGTTGGAACATCCCCAAACTGTTTCCACAGAGTTAGGAGCATGAAATTGTCCAAAATCTCTTGGTGCTGAAGCATTGAGAGTTCCTGAGAAGCCAAGCTCCTGAGAAACAACCCCACACCATAATCCCCCCTCCACCAAACATGACACTTTACACAATGCAGTCAGACAAGTACTGTTCTCCTGGCAACTGCCAAACCCAGACTCGTCTATCAGATTGCCAGATGGAGAAGCGTGATTCGTCACTTCAGAGAACATGTCTCCACTGCTCTAGACTCCAGTGGCGGCACTTTACACCACTGCATTGCACTTGGTGATGTATGGCTTGGATGCAGCTGCTTGGCCATGGAAACCCATTCCATGAAGCTCTATACACGCTGTTCTTGAGCTGATCTAAAGACCCCATGAAGGTTGGAGGTCTACAGCGACTGACTCTGTAGAAAGTTGGCGACCTATGCGCCTTAGCATCCGATGACTCCACTCTGTCACATTACGAGGCCAAACACTTTTCAAGCAAGTGAATACTTTTGGCAGTATAGTGTATCTGCATGTAGTACTCTGAATGTAATTTTGAATTGGCATGGGACTTGGAAATATCTGTCTGAGAAAAATCCCTTATGGTTGTTCAACAACAGCACATTCCCAGTATTATTTTTTTTTATTGTTGAAAGTATAATTTCCATGATGTCTTTGGTTACCCCTAGATTTCGCAGGCCAGGTGAAAACCAAGAACACTACGACCTTTACTGAGCTGTGTGAACATAATCAGACTTCTAACAAAACCCTCAAATAAAAGATCATAATGTGAACGCATAGTGGATAATTGTGTAAAAAATAAATACTGAAACTTGTACAACACATCATTTACAAGATTCACCAAGAACATCATGTGTGTTCAAAATCAACATAACCCTCATCACTAAATATCTTTCCACACAAACAAACACGTCAATTGCACTGACCTCGGTCTGGGTGATTCCCTCCAGAGAAAGGGTCTCCAGCTTCAAGGCCATCAGGCTGCTCTCCTGGCCTTTAATATGCTCCAAGGCCTGGTTTAAAAGGCTTTGCAGGCTGCATGTGAACTCCTGGAACCCAGAAAGCACCGCTGGCTGCAGATGGAAGGACAAAGACAAAAACCCAATTTCAGCCCTTTCCGCTAAATGAGATCCAGTAATGACAACTGACAAAGTGTACTAAAGCCAGAAAAAAAATGAACAAGCTCTTACTGTTATTGCACTAGCATCCTTTTTCTTTTTCTTCTTCTTTTGTAAGCTAGACTTAAGCGGCCGGAGTGTGCTTCCACAGTAATTGGATACCCATAGAACAACACAAATTGTCTGGTACAAACATGAAGGAGTTATTATAAACACTAAAGAGGTTTTTAAAAGTACATTTGTGAAGCCTCTTGTTAAAAAACACATGCTTGGACCTCGTGAAGCCAAATACCCACCTCTACAAAGAAGACTAGATTTTCTAATAGAGAAGGCTGGGTTTTGCATCGACTGTCTTTCACTTCCAACAATTCACCTTTACATTTATTCAACATATCTAGTTTAGGAGAGAGACAGGATTTCATTCAACCTTATGAAGAGTGTGGAAAAAGAGGAACAATGTGCAACAATGAACATTTTATAGTTATCAGACATAGAAAATAAATCACCCACCTTGAAGCTGTACTGTTAATGATTTGAAAAGGTTTGAAATTTGGGCCTGAAGCTCCAATGACTGATCTAAAACAAAGAAGAATTTACCTATTAGACAAACATGACCAGCACTGATAAAAACTCTGCACAAGTAACCACGCAGAATGACAAGTCAGTTAAATAATGTGACCGCATACCCAGGCCAGTGGCCTCCAGCTCCTGGAGGTGAATGGGAAGCTGCAAGGCAGAGAGCTGGCACTGACAGCTGCCACTGGACAGAGCCTGGGCCAGTCGTGTTGAAGGTGGTCCCAAAATTGGATACTGATGCTGCAGGAGGAATGCATACATAATAACTATATAAATATTATCAACTTTTTTTTACAATATCGTTTATTTTGATGAGGAAAAAAAAAGTACATTAAAAGGCTAATTTAACATTAATTTTTAATTTTCAGGTTGGATTACAGGTGGTCACTCACCTGTGAGTGTTTGTCAATGAACTGTGCCGCCTGGCTGAGTGTGCGCTCCAGCTGGGAAAGCAGAGGTTGAGGTGTTGAGGGCTTGGCTGCAATGCCATTCTCAGTGGTCTTCTCAGAGTTGCGCACTGAAGGTGGATGGCACAGTCCAGGAAGACAGCCTACCAGCCTTAGAGTTAGAGAGCGAATCTTTAGCCATAAGGCCTCCTCTTCAAGAGAGCGCTGCCTGTGTTCCTCATTCAGTTCCCTGGAGAAAGAATGTGAGATATGGATTACCGTATAACTTCTAATGTTAGCCCGTCTCTTACTGACGCCCGTTTCCAATAAACACAGGGTTTGAAGAGATGTCGCGACAAATAGGGTAACACCCCCCCACCCTCCTCCCACCCCAACTTTTACACACCTCAGAGCTTTCACTTTCTACCTCTGTGTTTTAACAGGATTTTTCCTTAAAAAGGTGTGAAACGTTAAACAAACTTCTGATTTCTGAAGACAGTTATATGAGTGTAACGTGTGTAATTACTCATTTCTGTCATGATATCTGAGGGTTATTGACGGATATTA
>JBBIGC010000036.1:10735527-10758861 GCA_037576955.1 Lepidarchus adonis
AAAGTTATTTCTGTGACCATTGTGAGTTTTTCTTTCATTGACTGAAGGGTACCAACAATTTTGTCCACGTGTGTATTAGCAACACTAGACTTGCAACCCCAGTGCAAAATTTATTAAATAAACTTCAGACACAAATCATGTGTTGGTTACATTTGGGCAGAGGAGGACAAAGTACCAAACTTCAGTCTTTAAGTTCAGTACAAACACTACTAGTCAAATGTTTCTCCAATACAAGTGAAACTCATACAGTTCAGTTTTGCTTAAGTGAAAGTACTGAAGTACTTCCTTCCAAAAATACTTAAGTATTAAAAGTACAAAAGTAAAAAATGTATTGCAGGAGTGCCCACACTTTTTTGGCTTGTGAGATACTTTTAAAATTACCAAGTCAAAAGGATCTACTATAAATAAAAATGCTAATAAAATGCTCTATATACTGTATATCTTTCAATAGTAGCCCCGGCGTTTATTCCAAAAATTATTGGGACGTCATGCGTTTAATAGAGACTTGTTGGAGATGGGCTATTATTCTCCTCACAGATGGAATGGTGATGGGTCTTCAAAATTAGAGGTTTATTTTACATCATTTCATACCTTTTTGGAAACAGATTCTGTTAAAACAGGGAGGTAGAAAGCAAAAGCCTGGAGGTGGCTGAAAGTAACGAGAACCTTGACACAAATGTAGTGAAAGTTAAACGTTTCCAAAAAATAAGACTACTCAAGTGAAGTACAGAAACTTAAAAACTGTATTTAAGTCCAGTACCCAAGTAAATGTATTTAGTTACTGTCCACCTCTGCAATTGCGAGATTACACTTGGCTACATGGCAAGTGGAAAATGTGCAGAATGAATACAGATGTCAATGAGCACTGACCTTTCATCCGGAATATAAGGCTGCACTCATGCTTAGCATAGGCCTGGACATAAGAGACAAAAGCTCTCATGCCTCTCTCAAACACGGCCCTGTCCCCAAGTGCCAGAGCCTTCAGTTTGGGTAAAACATCCACCACATCCTTCACAGGAGGATACAGCTGGAGTGGACACTGTGGGACAGTATATTCACTTTTACTTCTTTATATTTCTATCACTGAGCACAAATAGAAATGTAAAATGTGCTCTGTAACACTGATGTTAGATCCTTACTTACTTTCTGATTTATGGACAGGAAATTGACGTAGGATTCCTCCATCGGGAGCAGAAAGACAAGTGCACTGCCTCGGTTCCCGATGCGAGCAGTACGACCACATCGATGAACGAAGGAACTGAACGAGAGAAACCATGAATGTTATCTGCCAGGCCAACAAGATTTATAATGATGACTCAAATAAGTTTGCTCTTACCTCGCACTGCTCGGTGGATCATACTGGAGAACCCAGTTAACATCTGGGATGTCAATGCCTCTTGCCATCACATCGGTACATACAAGTATTCCACTGCAAATTACAAACATTACCATAACATTCGACATGTGAACTGTCCCAGTGTTTCAACTGGCTTCAAACTGCTGAGCCATAAAATTCCACGCATCTCTGAACATGAACAAAGACCCCTGGAAACTGAATCAAAAACTGACTCAGGATAAAAGCTGCCCATGTGTACGGGTGATGGCGTGAAGACACACAGCAGCTCAGGCATACAGGGGGTCCTCGACTTACAGAAATTCATGGTTACATCGCTAGCGCTTTCTTTTTTCATGCTCGTATTTACTGTCATATATGGTAGTAGAACACATTTTATTCATCGTAAGTGTTGAATAATAATTCATGTGGATTGGTGGGTGAGATGGGGGTTAATATTGCAGTGTGTGTGTGTGTGTGTGTGTGTTAGTGTTGAATAAGAGTCATGTGGATTGGTGGGTGAGATGGGGGGTTAATATTGCACTGTGTGTGTGTTAGTGTTGAATAAGAGTCATGTGGATTGGTGGGTGAGATGGGGGGTTAATAGTACACTGTGTTAAGGCACCGTCAGTGTGGTCTCACCTCTCCAATGCGTTTACTGCTGTGGTGAATGTTGAAGCATTAAAAAGAGCATTTCTATCTGGAGCAATGTTTCGTAAATGCTTTAGTGTAATATGAGACCTTCATGCATGTTTCTGCTGTTAATAAAGCACAGTGCTGTTCAATAAAACCTCTGCAGCATGAGTTCCTACTTACGTTGGAATTCATGTTACGTCAAGAAGAACCGAACCCTGATTTAACTCGAGGAACCCCTGCACTGAAGCAATAAGCCATAAGAGCTTTGTGTGTTGTTTTGTTTAATGATCAATGGGTGATGAATATTCGAGGGGCTTGCTGATTTTATAAACCAACAAAATATCTCAAGTTGACTGTAAAAGTTTGCACACCCCAGGCACACATGTTCTGTTGAGTTTCTAGGTGAAAACGAGTGCAAAGTCTCTATAGAGAGTATACCATTGCAGAATGATTTTCCAAATAGCATTACACATTGGGGGGCAAACACTCTGGGATTAGGACATATATATTTTGTTATCTGTATTTGTTTACTATAGAAGATGTGCAATTATTTGACCAGATGTATGCAATTATGCTACAATACACCAATCAGTTATAAAGTTAAAACTACTGATAGGTGAACACCATTGATCTTGTTATCTTCTTACAGTTGCATCCTCAAAGGAGAGGGAGTGGGATACACTAGGCAGCAAGCGAGGAACCGGAGCATAAAGATCTGACCACTATGACTAAGAAGAACCCTTATCCCTATGATTAGCCAAGCTGTGTATCTTCAGGGGCAATCACGGTATGCACTAGTTATTACCTAAGAAGAGGTCAAAGAAAGAGCATTTAGTGAACTGGCAACAGGGTCAGACCTCTCAAACCTCACTGACGTAAATGGGGAATGAAGACTAGTCTGATCTCACAGACGAACTACTGCAGTATGTAGATAGTTGTAATTAACAGTTGTAAATGTTAATGCTGGCTATGACCGGTCACTTGCTGGTTAATATATGCCGCCTTCTAACATGTGCCATTGTAATAAGATTTTCTAGATTTACTTCAACAAAAAATAAACTTGATCAAAACTATCATAATTATGCCAATAAAATAACACTCCTCCTCACACTTTCACTGCTAGCTGTTGTTTAGACCAATATATCTTTCCTTCAACATTGGAAAGCAGTCAAGTAACAAAACAAGAAAATGTTGAATCTCAGGAAACAAGAAAAAGCCCTTTACCTCTTCAGCTCCCGAAACTCTGAGAAAATCTTGTTTCGTTTGTCCTTCATCTTGCCATGGATGCACAGAACTGAGACGCTTTTTACTAAAACTTCCAGGGCTTTGCCGAAGTACTCTACGCAAGCACATGTGCTATGGAAACAAAGAAAAAAAACAGTACAGTTAGAAGAATGATTGCAAATTTTTGTTGGTTTCACCTCAGTGTAAGAGAGATCAGGAAATACCTGAAAAAGACGAGCTGTTTCTCATGCTTGTGCTGTCTCAGGAAAGCCACCAGTGTGTTAAACTTATCTTCTGTTCTACAGAGCTACAGATAAAAAGAGATAGAACAAAGTTTACTGAATTAAGGCAGCACATTTACATTTATAGACTAAACAGACAACCTTATCCAGAGCACCAAACATTTTTCAGATATAAGCAAATGGAGATAACGATAACCCATAAAGATAATGGTGTTATTATTGTCATTCTACTCACTGTTCATTCAGTTCAAGTTGACTGCCATTGCATCGCAAAGGTCTAAGGCCATGCATTAAAAATCTTTTTTAAAACAAAAAAATAAATAAAACAGAAAATATTAAAAATAAATAAATAAACAAACAAAAATACAAACAAATAAATATTTTGACATTATGAAACTAAAATTCTTATATATTGATTAAATTCCCTTTATAGAAATAAAAAGGTAAGGTTACAGTGGGGCAAAAAAAATATTTGGTCAGTGACCAATTGTGCAAGTTCTCCCACTGTAATTTTCATCATAGCTTTACCTCAACTATGAGAGACAAAATGAGAAAAATCCAGAAGATCACATGAGGGATGATTTTAGTAGTGATGTTTTATCTCAAAATAAATGTGAAGAAGCTTCAATCTTGACATTTTGTGGCCGTAAATACCATCACTATTCCGTCTGTGAGGAGAATAATAGCCAGTCTGTGTTTATTTTAGCTGCTAACGAACTACGACTCCCAAAATGCAACTCTTTCCACCTCTTTTCTGCTTATATTACGCACCTGTTTTCCCGCACCAGACACGACATGGACCACAATGCATTGCTTCTCATTAAACATACCACATCCCACAACAAACACCTACATGTTAGCTATATGAGGGCTACTCCTTCATGTTTAATAAATATATTCCATCATTACATGCAGAAGTTCCGACTTACATCGGAAGAAGATTCTTTATTGTCATTGTATCAGATACAATGAAATTCGTTTGGTAGCTCTCAGGCACGTAAAGTGTAAAAATATACATAGGTGATATAAAAATAGAAAAATAGACATAAAGGTGCAAAGTACAATGTGATAATTTAAATTAAATTTACTCAGTACTGAAGTGAGGTAGATGAGGTGAAGTACTAAATTAAATAAGTTTAACTTTTCAAGTATTGAGGTACATGAGGTGAGGTACTGAGATAAAGCTTAATCCCTTATTTATCTACTTTTTCTACTTGTGTCTGATAATCTAGTTTGAGTTTTAGCTTAGTGTTAAGCCTAATAATCTTTAATTAGAGCTTATTCTTGCTAAGTCTGGAGTGCATTCCACTGCTTGTTGTACATATATAACTAGACATGAGATGAATAAACATCTTGAATCTTGAATCTATAGCACTTTAAGGGATCAAACAAAGTTCACACGTATGTTCATGTGCACATGAAGAGGACCATCACCATTCTACTCACTGTATAGTAATTACTCAGTCTCGCTGGGGTCTTCTGCACACTAGTAGCTGCCACTCCCTTTTCTTTAACAGTGATGCGAACAGGGTTGCGGAGGCCAGCCCTCACCAGCTTCTCCAGCTCCTGGGTTTGTGTTGCTGAGAACAGGCCTGTTCGCCTCTGTTTGGGCAAATACCCTAAGATGGTATTCAGGCTGGAAGAGAGAGAAAGGAATTGTTATCTAAAAGGCTAAATGGGAACTTATCCATTACTGTGTTATTGGTCATCTATACAGATAAAAAGAGCACCTCGCTTCAAAGCCCATATCTAGCAATCGGTCTGCCTCATCCAGAACTAGTACATCCAAAGCCTTCACACAGCCGGCCAGGTCGAGCCCATCAGCTTTCCTCCTGAACATATCCTCCAGACGCCCAGGCGTTCCAATCACAATGTTTGCCCTATAATCAGATGACGCATCATGTTGATTCACATCACAGTACATGTTGCCTAATCCATTTTCCTGCAGCCTGAATAGCCAAAAATCTCAATTTTCCCTAATCACATCCAACCTGAATTGTAATTTTAATTCAAATTTAATGGACAATTTATTTACTTTTTATTCGTTTTTTGCATTTTAAGATTGGATTTCATGTAGCTCTTGATTTTTGATTTTTTTTGCACCAAGAAAGCTGGTGCTGTACATCACATATTACGGCTTGAACGTAGAGAGTTGAAACTATTTTTAGCTAATAGTCTACTTTTTCAGCTTGCTGCACCCATCTTTGATGATGGTGGTGTGTAACACATGAAAAACATTGCATTTCTACCTAAAGAAACAAAGCTATCAAAAATACAAATCAGATATTAACTCAATAATCACTAATATAGGGATATTAATGTTATTCTGTAATCTATATGTTGGTATGGAGATCTCGGTGCCTGTTTTTACTGAAAATAAGCTGAAATGTCGATTCATCTGATGACAGCACAGAGTTACACAGTCTTTTGGTCCATCTGAGATGAGCTTGGGCTCCCCGTATTTTCTTTGCTATCGTGGTTAGTACCACTAATTTAGCTTCAGTGTAAATGCTGTGACTTGTTAACTTTAACGTGAATTCACTCTTCAGAAACCAGCACAAAAGACTCACTCGAAAGCGTGATGCTGTTTGTGACCCGTGTCTTTAATTATTATTTTACTCCGAAGTCCGGACAGAAAAAAGTTTCTGTTACCCTCTAGCTTCGTGCTGCAACTGAAATTACTACTCAGACTCTTTTTCCAACTTTTTTACGTCGTATTCCCAATGGTATAGACTATAGACTATATTAGGCAACAGTCCATTCTTGAAGTTTAAAGCAGGGAAAATGGGCAAGTGTAAGCATCTTAGCCACTGTGACAAAGGCTTTTTTGTAACGACTAAACAATCGAATAACTGAGCATCTACAAATCAGCAGGCCCCGTGGAGTGTTCCAGGTCTGCAGTGCAGTCAAACCCCATTAGCTCACCAAACAACTGTAACAACATTTTGACAACATTACTACAACTACTACAACATTACTGATACCGTTTTACATGAAAAAGCCATACAGTTTGGAGCTAAAATAGAATTTTAAAGATTTTCAGTACTCAGACGGTTGGCTGTGTCGTTTCAAGGCTAGGCATTTGCTGTGTAAGTGCAGGGGTCTTCACTTTTTAACCCGTTAAAGAGCTCATCAACACCACCTCTCATACAGACCAATAGGGGGAGGCTAACAGGGTTTGACTGTAGTTAGTACCTATGGGTCACAGGCACCCAAAGCTCAGTGATGCATGCAGGGATTTCTTCTGGTCCAATCCCAAATCTGAGATTCTGTTGGACAAAACGTTAATGCTGGCTCTGATAGAAAGGATTCAGAACACGCAGTGCCCCACAGTCAGAGCTGTTTCAACTGCAGGGACCTACACAATGTCAGGGAGGTGGTGTTTGTGTTATTACTATTATTATTATTTTGTTATTAATCCATGAGGGGAAACTCGTCTCTGCATTCCCATCTGAACACACACCTGGAGAACCCATAACCATTCAATCCCAAACCCAGGACTCTAACCTGCTGGTGTAAATACACAAGGGAAAAAACGTTTTAAACATTCACCATCGTCATTACCTACCCATGAGTCTTAAACTTCTCTACATCGTCAATGGGGTTGCTTCCACCAATTAGAAGAATGTGTCTGTAATGATAAAACCAGTTTTTTTGTCTTAAGTAAAGATGATTCATATATGTATTTATAAATGCACAATGTTGGAGTTAACATACCAACCTGAACTGAGGAAACTCTACAAGAAACTGGCCGATAACTTCACTAATCTGTATCGCCAGCTCTCGTGTTGGTGTGATGATCAAAGCACCAACCTGAAATAGAATAAAACAGAATAAACCTTTATTATCCCATAAATGAGAATTTAGGTGTTACAGAGCTCTTATACAGACAAAAAGGAACAAAGGTATGACAATTGCAAAAAGTCTTTCACCTAGCTCTAACAAAAACCTTTTTAAACTGAACTTTGCAATAATTACAAAAATTAAACAAGAAATGTAAAATAACTTCATCCGTGTTGAGTAAGATGGGTTTTGTACACACCATGGCTTGTTGTCTGACAAGTTACCACACACCAAATAAAATCAAACTGGGCTGTGAGTATATAAGAGCACCTGCAACCTCACAATTAGCATCCTTGACAGCTGTATCTACAAAGATGTTTGGGAGTGCCACATCACTTACTTGCATTTTCTTGAGTTTTTCATCACGTTTCAAAAGAATTTGTAATACAGGGATGACAAAAGCAAGAGTTTTCCCACTGCCGGTTACCTGCAAGATTTTGAGTTTATTCTAGTGAGGGTGATCAAAATGTACTGTTCATGCTACACAGCTGATAAGATAAAGTGCCCTTACCGCTTCAGCAGCAACATCTTTATTGCTCATAAACAGGGGGATGCAGGCCGACTGCAAAAACAACACTAGGTCAACACAGAGCAGTGAATGGCACACGAGAGCAGTTACCAGGCAAATGTGTTTAAACATACCTGAACTGGGGTCATATACGTAAATCCCAATTTCTTTAGAGTTAATAATATGCCGTCGTGAATCTTCACAGGCAAAGTGTTCCATTTTCCATCGGTTATATTCTCCATGTTCACACTATTTCTATCTCACAAAACTCCCATGCTTTCTGCGCAACAGGATAACTGATCCGACCGGAAACGCGACAATTCAATTGCGTTCCGTCCGATGTTCGGATCACTTATTTCAAGACTGCATCTTTAATCTGCGTTAAAGTACCATTCCATTTTTACTATCGTTTTCATTCAATCACAGATAAACAGATTTCTTATTCAGAAGGTATCAGTGTAAAGTGGTTTCGTAAAGAAATGTATAAACTGGGGTTTGTTTACAGTAGTGGAGATAGGAACCAGAGGACACGTTATCTGCAACACAAATATAGCCGCTTTGTTTAATTTCCAAAACAACGAAATTAGAGATAATGGAAGATAATTTAATTTGTGGTATATAAATATTCACTGTACAGTAATACCTTTTTTTAACTTCTCTAAGCGGGTATAAAACCATGTCACAGCATCATGTAGTGCAGGTGCTCCCAAGGACCAATTTAATTTAATCATGTTGCTATTCTTCTTTAATAACATTTGCATATTGCATTGCATAGATTTGAAAATAACAATATAAAAAAGCATTCAAAACATGTTTATTATACATGACGTATAGATAAGTTTAGAGAAACAATTTCTAGTTCAATGGTCAGTATTGTGCACATTACATTGGTTAAGGTTAAACTTGAATGTGGTTTCTTATCCCCAAAACATGGCAGAAAAACTGTATTTTAAACTATTGCTGAGATTAATATATATAAAGTGTCGAAAATTAAGATTATCTGTTTCCCACCTTGTTAGATTATTGTTGATAAAATCATAAACAGTGTCTTCAGATAGATGAGTATCATTAATCATTTAATACACTGTATAACTAAAGGTAAACTGAGCACATTTGTTATTTAAGTGTATCAAATCGTATAGCTCTACCCGTGAAGTGGCTCAGTTTCAAAAAGGTTGGTGACCCCTGATTACCCCTGGTGTATTTTAGCCATGTTGCATGAAATGATTTGGACGTCTTGTTCCTGTCACAACCACTATGGGTAAATCTAACACACTTTATGTTTCACACAAACCTTTCAGAAGGAGTCATTTCATTTTTACAATTAAATTATGCAGAAAATCTAAAAAATAAACTGCAGAATTCACATTTAACAGACACAAAACACAAATCATTAGAGAGGTATTATGTATATGCAAAATTTGTTGCACTGCATACACTTCATTAAAAACTAATCATACAACAAAATTAAGTTATTAGGATGTTATTCCTAATAAAAAAAACTATTTGGAGAACAAATGTTCATTTCTAATGACATCCATTCTGCAGCTCCTTACAGAAATCAGTAAAACTGTAACACAGTCCATTTAGAATACTGACTTTTCTCTATTTTCTGGATTTACTCTATTTTTTTTATAAGTTATATAATTAAGTCCAAATAATTTCACTCTTTAGACCGAAAATTTAGTTATTTTTTCAGTTCATTTATATTATCGCTACAAAACCAGGCATACATGAGGCCAAAATTTCAAACCACCACTGGGAATCAGTGATAGTAAGAACTCCTGACTGCAATGGAGTTAATAATGTAGACTTATAGACACGTGATATCAAGCTTTCTTCTACATTGACCCCTCAAAATTTAACAACAGTTTACCCTGAACGCCTTTGACATGGGGCTTCCTAAAGTTTTTCAAAATGGGCCAAAAATATATAACATTCACAGTGGAATCACTAGATGGAAGTGCAGGTACACACTGGATGTTCGCAATGGTTAGTACATTTTATTATAATGTTCATTTAACAATAGAAATACACACATTTTTAAGAATCATGTTTTTATTAAATCAGAGTCATATCTGACATCTGAGCATTCTACTTTACATTTTTTACAACCATCAACTCTGCAATAGACTTTGCCAATCTGCATAACACACACACTCAAGGATTAATGTCTGTACAGACATGTAATAGTACAAAAGTACATAAATTACTCCCCTGTCCTAGTTAAATATGAACAAACTGAAATGTAATCCTAGCTACATGTTTAAAAACATAATGCTGTTTTAATACAGAAATATGGATTTGCCAATATTATGTGCCAGTTCATTAGTGGGAATTGCATTGAAAATGGCAAAAGCACTGACCAAAGTGTCAATCTCTTGATCTTTCCAAGAACACTTTGAAAGAACTTATCATCATTTCAAGAACATCAATATTTCATTTTGAGGTAACGCAGTACACACAAAACTTACACCATTAAATCTCTACATTCTGAGGAACAACCAATGCAACAGCTCACCTGCATTAGGGTGATATTTTAAATTGTGGGGGTTATGCCAGGTAAGAAACACAAAGAAGGGAACAGTTTACAAAATAAAACCTTTACTCTTGTAGCATAGAAACAACGGGGACTTAAAAGAAATTAAAAGTGATCAAAATAGAGTTGTCTGAAAGGCCATAACTTTCCAAACCATATACATGTAAATTTCTAGGTAGAGATAAATATCGAAGTGTAGATCAAGAAAGAACCAACAGGAGTGAAAATGAGGGCTCTTCTGAAATGGGACGAGGGTAAAGATCCAATCCTTAGAGCAGTAAATGGCTGTCTTGATCGAGGAGCACTGTGGGACATCAAAATGGAAGCATGATTTACACGACTCTCCGTACTTCAAAAAATCTCTTCAGGTAGTAAATCTGTCCCAAGGTCATGGCAACAAGCACCAGAGCTTCGAAGAACGACCAAAGCACCACCCTGCTGTTGGTGTTGTCGTTGACTTGAAGAAGAAGACAAACAGAATATAAAACACTTGTATTGATAACTTCAGTCTCAAAAATTACAAATAAGACAAATTAGGGGTAAAACATTAATTTCAGATTTGAAGAGGTTCCAGAAAAATACTGTATCGGCTTATTGGATGTGATTAGTGTCACTAGCAATAATACGTGTCATCACCAGATGTACTGTACTTCACATCACGAACAGTCCAAAAGAAATGGTCAATATTAATGATAATGTCCCAATAAAATGCTGAATCACATATCAGAGGTAAAATATAATGTGTTAAGGATAAGTTAAGTTAAATTAAGGATAAGATAAGTAAAGTTAAGGATAAGTAAAGATTAAGATTAAGTTAAATTAAGTTAAGGTTAAGGATAAGTTAAGGTTAAGGATAAGTTAAGGTTTAGGATAAGTTAAGGTTTAGGATAAGTTAAGGTTTAGGATAAGTTAAGGTTAAAAATAAGTTAAGGTTAAGGATAAGTTAAGTTAAATTAAAGAAAAGATGAGAAGTTAAAATAAGATAATCCTTTATTGTCCCACAAGTGGGAAACTTGCAATGTTACAGCAGAAACAGCCGCAAACAGAGCACTAATACAATATATTTTTAAAGTTACAAGTACAAAAAAAGTATTTACACAAGTAAAATAGTAAACAAAAAAACAAAGAAGAATGTGTTGAAATGTAACTTATTATTTACGACAGAAATACGGATTCTCTTATTTTCTAAATGCTTTAGTTATGTGCCAGTTAATTAGTGGAAATAACAGTATTATTATTTATTTAAATCTAGCATGAAAAACCACACTGAACTTCTTACTTTAGGATTGTATAGTGTTTGCGTACATAGTGCAGCAAGTAAAGTGCTTCACCAATAGCTTAGTAGTTTATTAACACAAAAGTATTGTATTTTTTTCAGGATTTCAATATTGGAATCGTATCAACAGAAAAATGACTAGTAACTGAGGATTTGGCTTTTTTTTAAATAAATTGAGTAATCTTTTTTAAGGAATTAAAAAACAGGCAGAAACAAGTCGTTCATATCTTTTAAAACACTCTAGAATGCTTACAAGCCAAAAACATACAGAAACAATGCAAAAAAACATACTTGCTCTGTGTATCCTCTCTCTGACCTCCATGTACTCTTGCTCATGCTTCACAGCAGTCATTGCCACTGCCAATTCATTTATCATCTCTTCCAGTTTATTCTGATGCGCTATAAAGTAGAAAGACCTCAAGTAATTAGACATTCGACAAAATATACATTGACTTTTGCAAGGTCAAGTATTCCATGCAAAAGAGCAGACATCACGACATCAACAACACAAGGTGCATTTATTCACGCTGTGCATTTTGTGTATGTGGTGTTAATGACATGCACAAATGTCTTTCCGGCCAACACACCGAACAAGATTCAAACTTCTGCATTGACCAAGTACACAATTCCAGAGCTAAAATACTTTCACTGCGGTTAGATACTGTTCTCAGCACAATGCACTGGCTTTCATGAACAGATCCAAACAAAATCATGGCACATTAGAGGTAAGCTGAGCTGTTAAAATGTGCTTTATGCTCCCTATGCCTACCATCCCAGCTGTCACCACCGCCTAGGAAGGGGAGGAAGTAACCATTATGGCCAAGAAAATAAAGTTAATTAAATATCATAACAAAAAATAGATTTGCTTTAATAATAGAAAAATGTAAATTGTATTCAAAAGGATTTTCAGTAACTGTACCTTTGAGCAACTGAAGATTATGTAAATAGTTTAAGAAGTACTTTACATTTAAACTACCTCAAGCTGCATGTCCAAATGGAGCAAAACAATGAAAAGAGCCCTTTCACGAACAAACCCACCTTCTGTCTCCATGTCTTGACCTTTAGGTGCTTCGCCAATATCGATGGTGAACATGACGATTTTGGGGGTCATGGTAGACATCTTGTTGCTGAAGCAAAACTTATAAGTTCCATCCATATGGGCCGCAACGGAGTACTTGCCACTGGACTCTCTGTCTCCTTTATAGATTTGCTTCCCATCTGGGCCAGTTATCTGGAAAAGTTACATTACATTATAGAGAGGTGTGAAGAAAAAGATTTTTTTGGTTAGCCTGTTAGGAAGAGTCTCAGAAACATGCATACAAATAACGCTTTTAAGCGCTTACAGCTGAGTGAACGTTACTAAGGGGGTCCTCGACTTACATCATACTCGATTGACAAATTTGTGGTTACGTCGCTCTCTTTTAACGCACATATTTAATGTCATATATGGTAGTAGAACGCAGTTGAACGCCTACTAAGTGATTTACAGTAATACGCAGTGTGTGTGAGCCTGTGTGAGCAGGGACAGGAGAAAGAAATTCCCTGTGTGCCATTTTTCACTGTTACTGCTGTGATGTTTCTGTTTTATTCACTGTTAGTGTTGAATAAGATGGGGAGCGAGTAGTGCAGTGTGTGTGTCCGTGCAGGGTCGGGAGAAAGAGAGGCTGTACTCTGCTCTGATAATTCACTTCGTGCTGCTATTGCTGTGATGTTTATGTTTTATTCAACATTAGGCATTGTCCACACAGGCGTTCAAATGTTGAATAAATGAACACACTGAGCGACATGGGTGTTTTGTAGTGGTGTTTAATTGACATCGGTATGACGGTATGTTGGCTTTTGTTTGTGTCTGTTGAATGCCAACCTGCAGCCTAGACTGCAATGCTGTGATTGTACCTGTGGGGGCAGTAGTGAGAAAGCCCAGGTTCATCTTTTATTGACTTCACAATACACACAAAAATAGAAAAAATACATTTAATCCTCTGCATATGGCAACGTTCTTTATATATATACGCATTATAAATATAAATCATCACTGTATGTGGAAGATTTTGAAAATTAGTCCAATAAATGTATAATAACAGTATAGAACGTATATATCTTTATTAGAGCTGAACCTTCACGTCCTTTTGTTAAAAATGCTCCTGATAAAGTGATGTAGGCACAGAAAACCTTACTGCTCTTACCTCTGACAGCGTGTGAATTATCATGGGATATACTCAGTCCTCCAGAACAGTAGATTAACGACATGTAAACGCAATGCAGCTGTTTTCTTTGTGCTCATCATGTAATAGTGCAGTGTGTCTCCGTCTCATATACATTTACTGCTGTGGTGGTATGTTGACGCTTTAAAAAGAGCATTTCTATATGGAGCAATGTTTCCTAAACGCTTTACTGTAATACGAGATGTTTCATGTATGTTTCTACTGTTAATAAAGTACAGTGCTGTTCAATAAAACCTCTGCAGCATCATTACATGCACAATTTCCGACTTACGTCGAAATTAGAGTTACGTATGAACCGAACACTGACGTAGCTCGATGACCCACTGGATTTCAAATAAATGCAACTGTTCCACTTTAGCAGATGGTGGAGTGAAACATACTGCATGTGATGTGCACCACGATATAAGAGTGGAAATCATACAAAAACGGGAAACCACTCAATAAATATTAGCCTGACAATAGCAATGTAAGCTAATCAAATGTCTATGAATTACACAACATTTTTTTTAGAATATTAGAGCAGAAATGCTCGCGTATCTGGATTTATTCAGCTTTCGCCAACAAGTCAACACACCCAGCTGCTGTGATGTCGCCGTAACCGTAACCGGTCAGAGCAGCACGGTGACCGGTAAAACTAGCTCACCGACAGTCTTTTTAAACACAAAGAAAGTTGTTGGTTTTTTCGACCCCTTTACCTCCACATCGATGTCCAGGAAGCCTCCCTCAGCTACCTCGAACATGAGGCCCATTTTGGTGCCCGAGTTCACGCGCTCGTAGAAACATTCCTCCGCGTGCGCGTCTATGCTAACGAAGTAGCCGGACACCGTAGCCACCAAGACGGCGAGGAGAAGCACAATCTCCGAGCATGTAAACATCCTCCAAGCGCCGGCGACACCACAACCATGAAGAACAAACTACGGAGAAGAGGGTTTTCCTCGAGACAGGTTTAAGTTGAACGACAAGCTTTACTGGTAGTGCCACGTAAAACCTAGTGACGGAAAGCGGCTAGGGCCAAACGTGCTAAAATGCGAAAGCGAAAATATGTCGACCCAAGTTAGTGGTGAAAGACAGGACTGGGCAATATCATCTACCAAGTAATACCCATCTTATATCCAGATGATTTCTTTACATGTATACTTTTTTTTGTAAATGTTAAAATACCAAATAATTGTGAAACATATCAAACATTTGTATTTTTTCAACTGCTAAATAAAGTGACAAATGTGTAAAATAATTAATTAGGCTTATTTAAAATGTCATTTCATTTATCCAAGTGCATTTTACATGAAATAAAATGTAGTGAGGAGTTTTTGCTTATGATTAGACTGTTGTATTTGAGCTTTAATGAACAAATGATCATGGAAATGTGACAGAATGTGTGAAATGTCCCTAGTATTGAACCAATTCACATCTGTGAAACTTTTAAGGCATCAAAAACAATCTGAAAAAAATCGACATAAGATCAAATTGTGCTGATTTATACCCCAATATATAATTTTATTGTTATTTAAAAAATACATATCCATTTGAATTTGACTTAATTGCATGACATTTAGTGAATGTTAACTGTTGACATGCTTCATGTGATTTTCTTTATGATGCAGTTAAGGTAGTGAAAGCACATGCAGAAAATAGGCATAAAAAGGACATTAAAAAATTTAGCGCTAATTTAAAGTATGGTGAATGAGTAACAACACAGAAATTCTCTCTTTCTAAACTGCTGTACTTGGCGTTTTACAAAATTCTAATCCTGTGTCCCAACTTGATTTTTGCATATCGAGTGAACTATCGAGGCTATCATTTCGTGCGAGTAGTGTAGTAGTGCACTATTTAGGCAGTACTGTGCGATTTGGAATCGAGTCTTACACGTTACCCGCTAGAGGGCGCGACCGTCTCGCGCAGTTCAGCTTCGCAGCCTTGTCGCATGTTTGGTGACGTTCTCCAACTGACTCGAGAGGGCTCCGATGCCGAGGCCTAGCAATTTATGTGTTCCTGTGAGCAGTTTGGCGCAAATGTCCACATACTTGACCCCGTTTTGAGCGGGTTGTTTTCTTTATGAAGCATTTTGCCGGCGGTAAGAAGGGCTTCACCTACCCAGCACGGTCCACTTGCCGTCGTGTGAATTTAGTCGGAGGAAGCGAGGCTAGGAAAGATGACATCTCGGAGGTGAGAGCTGTGGAGACGAAAAACAAACGATACTGCGGGGATGTCGCCCGAATAGGGATAGAGTAGTGTCATCGTTATGTTGTCTGGAAAAGCTGGACATGGCTTTTAAGTTCAGTTTACTAGCGAAACAAATCGCCGACATGGAAAAGTTTGAGTCGGCGGTTGAGGAGGTGTTCCAAACTTAGTCCCGTTTGTTAGCGCTAGTGCTGCGGCTAGCTAAGCTAACGAGTTTAGCCAAACGAGTGAGGTAGAACCCGTTGGCAGGGATGGCAAATTTACCTGTAACGTTCGGTATACAAACCGTTTTACCATCTATTTGCTTGAAGCCCAGACAACAGACACACAGGCTGAAAACCAGGGCTTTTAGTTGCCATCTTCAGCGCTCGCGCTCCTGTACACGTCACAGACTCGGGGAGCAGACGCAGCTAAGAGTGAAAGCGTCGTTTAGCTTCGTTGTCATGGCTTTTTAAAAACTGGGGGGGACAAGACGAAGTGTAAGACAGTCCAGACACAATCTTTAAATATCTAATGAACAGTGAGAGAACTCTTTGGTGCTGTTTTAGCTGTTTTATTACCGTTGTTTCTTATGGGAAAGCTAGCAGGGTTGCCAGAGTCTGAATCGGACAAACCTGACAGCTCGTGAGGAGGAAATATTTAGATTTTTTTGTGAACCTTAACCATTGATTACCGATTCGTGTTGGCGTGTATATAGATTCAAACTTATGTCTAAAAGTAGATACAGAGAAACCTATTAAGTAGAAGTAGCAAAAGTCTGATCTATCAGAACTACTGCACATCTCCCATCAGTCTGTGCTGGAGCTGATGTTTGTTAGATGATGTTCTGATTTTGTGCTTAAAATAAAGCGACAATCCTTTTGCATGAGTGGTACTGAGCAACAAAATAACAGAACAAACCGAAACCTTTTAAAAATTAGCAGCTCATCACACATCCATCAGAACTACCCAAGATGGATCTGAGTAAGTGGAGCCTGTGATCGCAGTTGGGCAACTTGTTTTAGTGCAGCGCAGTGTGTGAGGTGTCAAATAAAATAAATTAGAGTTTTTATGGTTAAATGTAGGTCTACAGATTCTTGTTTGTGTTCCAACATACCTTATGTCTTTCAATAGTAGCCCGAGCATTTATTAAAAAATTATTGGGACGTCCCGGCGTTTAATAGAGACAGGTGTTTGTTGGAGGCGAGCTATAATTGTTCTCACAGACGGAACGGTGATGGTATTTACAACCACAAAATATCATGCAGCTTCTTCGCATTTATTTTGACAGAAGATAAAACATCACAACTAAAATCATCCCTCTGTCTGTTCGGTGGTGATACTTGTCTGTGATTGGCTGCTGTTATTGTGGGAGTGGTTTAGCACCGAATGCAGTGATAAGTTTAAACAGAGCCGCTAAATATCCGTCAATAGCCCTCAGATATCATGACAGAAATGAGTAATTACACACGTTACACTCATATAACTGTCTTCAGAAATCAGGTTTGTTTTAAGCTGTTTCATATATTTTAGGGAATGAACTCTGTTAAAACACGGAGGTAGAAAGTGAAAGCTCAGAGTCTCTTCAAACCCGGCGTTTATTGGAAACAGGTGTCAATAAGAGACAGGCAATTATTAGAATATATACTGTATTTAACCTCAGTGAAAAGTCATATTGTGATCCGTACCATGAAAGCGTTTTCAGTTAAAAAAATTCTTTCCCATAATGCTCACCCACCTAGTCACTTCCCAACTTATATATATATATATATATATATATTTAAATATTAGGCTATTTTTTGGGGCATTGGTGGTCTAATGGTTAAGAGGGTCACAGGTTCAAGTCCCAGCCCAGGCACCACTGAGGTTCCCTCAGGGAATGTGTAATGGGTTAAATGCGGACGTCACATTTCATGGTGGTGCAGTGTGTTTGAGTGTCTTGCTACATAAATCACTTTCACTTCACTTTAGCTGTTGTCGTCATGTGGGTGTATTTACTGATGTAATACTCAGGCTTAGGCCAATGTATTGTGCATGTAAAGCTTTTATGAAATTGTGTTAATAGGTGGTTTCACCCCAATATCACTGGTGTGGAGGCGGAGAACCTTCTGCTAACCCGTGGAGTGGACGGAAGCTTCCTGGCCCGTCCCAGCAAGAGCAACCCTGGTGACTTTACCCTGTCTGTCAGGTGAGTGAGCACTTTACACATTTGCTGATGGAGAGACAACAGGCATCGCTGCTTTAGAGTTGAGTTTGTTAGGCTACAGCTGAAGACAGACAAATATGTGAACAGCCCCAATAAGGAAGGGGATATTCTAGTACAGGGTTGGGCAGTTCTGATCCTGGAGGCCGGTGTCCTGCAGAATTTGGTAGTTCCCCTCGCTAAACACACTCGCTAAACCTGGCAACTTACAGGTGAGTTCAACCAGGTGTTCCTGAGCAGGGACATCTCCAATCTGCACTGGACACTGGCCTCTATTACCAAAGTTGCCCACCCCTGTTCTAGTACATCTTTCCTGCAGACTTCACACCACTTCCGTACCTACTGCATGTTCATTTGGAACAGGTGGAAATTAAATCAACAAGTTTTTCTGTATTTTACATCATTACATTCACAGAACAATTTCAAATAAAATTGTGGTTTCTGAATAAAAACTTGGGGATTTAGGGCTTTTGAAAGTAATCGTAACTGTAATTGTACCTACATGTTTGCTATTCATGTTATCAGCATTAATACTTGTTCCATTTCAAATTCTACTTCCCTTTTTACAACGTATTCTGCATACGCAAGTCACCAATACACATCCCCTTTGTTTCTTCATACTTTGTTCCTTTATTGTTAGCGGTGCTTTTAATGATGTTTTTAATGATGGTTACGTGCTATCACCATTAGTTTAAGCATTTTAAAGTAGAATTTGCTAAAGATTATATTCAAAACCTTTAAATATTTCTGCAGTAATTATTCTTGGTACCACATATCAGTCTAGGAGTCTTGGAGTGGATGTATTGATATCATAATTGTTAATTTGCTTAAAATTGAGCATTAACAATTACTTGGTTAAATGGATTAGTTTTTCACCCAAGTAGTGCTAGTACAATCCTTAGCAAGGTCACATTCATTCAAGGAAAGTTTGACAGTTGATTTTACACACTTTCTGTAATTAAAACATCTTGGAGGAATTTGTTTAGTAATTATTTTGCAAACCAATCTGAACATTGATTTCAGTAAGACATTTTTTGTGTCACCAGACCAGTAGGATATCATTAATGCATGTTTGTCTTTGCATATTTCACATATGTGAAGTAAAATTATTCAGGTAATTGGTGAATATCACACAAATAATCAAAATAACCACTTTTTTTTTTTTTTTTTACAATTGATCGTAAAATTATTTTTATTAAACATCTACTCTATTTAAGCAATATATTAGATATACAGCTGTGCTTGTGTTTGTGTGTTGATACAGTAAATGATATATAAATGCTATAAATCTGTATTTATGAACAAATTTTAACAAGAAACTGATTGTAATTGATTTTAATAGTGAGACTTGTCAGATTTTCCTCAATATTTATATTAATTTTGTAAAAGTCCACAATCGAGAAGAAAGTACTGAACTCCATTCATTCTTTGTTTGTTGTTAAAAACTCGCGTTAATGCATTAATGTGTACTTTGATTCATTTTCGCAGTGTACTCTTAAAGAAAGGCTGCGTTGTGTTTTAACACAGTCAAAAGTGAAAGTAATGATGTTACACCACTGTGTGTCATTCCTGGCATGTGTTGGGGAACAATTTATCTTGAACTGACCATTTTACAGCATCAGATTCTCTCACATACAATTGGGCCAAAGTACTACTTCCCATTTAGATCACAGTATTATTTAAGCCAAATTACTTAAAGAAAACTGACCAACTGCATGTTTTATTATAAAGGAAGCTTAATTATTAGGCATTAAATGATACAGAACTTGACTGTGGTTATGTTGCACAACTTCCTAATGACACTGGATCCGTGAGACATGTAGAGAGTGGAGTATGATATGAACATGCTGGACTGGCTTGTGGTGTTGGTTACATTAGATGGTAAAATGAAGAGTTCTGCATTATTCATAACGCATTGTTGCATCTCTGTGAGGCATATGATCACATCAGTGTAATGATGAGCTGTTGCATTCTTACTAATTAGGCAGGGTTAATCGAATTCACCATACAAAACAACATATTTATTGCAGGTAGGATTTTTTAAAATATTTTTTTAACTGTCTTACTATGACTATCATGTTCGTTCTACATGCAAATGATTTATTTTGCACCCAACAGAACTTAGAAGCTTGGTGCCAGTTCACCTGTTTATTAGCAAAAATATGAACACAAACTTTTAATCACTTGCCATATTTGCTGTTTATGTACATTTGCAGCGTGTCCAGTTTCAATATAAATATTTATTATTTGCCAAAAGGTATTTCTAAGCCTCTATTTGATATTTACATTTTGTAAAGAAGAATAAAATTATATTTTATATATCTTATATAAAATATATATTATATATATTATATATTTTATATATATATATCTTCAGCTTAACATATTTAGTTTTTCAGCTGTAAGTTAGTTTTCTCATTCATTTAAAAATCTTCTGTGGCTCCATGCGTCAGTCTGTTTTGAATTTTTTTTAGAATCCTGTGAAGTTGCATGTCATATATTTTCTACACTTGCCTATGAAACAATTGTTTTCATTTTAATGAACATTAAATCCAAACAACAACTCTGAACAGTTTTATATTTATCATTTAAACATTTATTTTAGGCAACAGAAGAATCCTATAATTTCATGATTTTTGTCATCTTTAGCCTGGCTTGATTTACAATTTGAAGTTTTCTTCTTTTTGATGTGTAGGAGAAATGGGGCCGTCACCCACATTAAGATCCAGAACACAGGGGATTACTATGACTTGTATGGAGGAGAAAAATTTGCCACATTGGCTGAGCTGGTGCAGTACTACATGGAGCACCATGGTCAGCTGAAGGAGAAAAACGGAGACGTGATTGAGCTGAAATACCCTCTCAACTGCGCCGACCCCACTTCAGAAAGGTGACTCCCCACCCAAAACACCCTCAGTCATTGTGTGTCCCATCTCTGGTCAGGGACAGTCTGTGTTATGAAATGCTTTAATGGTGTCTGACAGAAATTTCCCTGACATTGTCTCATTCTCCAAGGTGGTTTCACGGACACCTTTCGGGTCGGGAGGCAGAGAAGCTGCTCACGGAGAAAGGAAAGAACGGCAGCTTCCTGGTGAGGGAAAGCCAAAGTCATCCTGGGGATTTTGTACTGTCCGTCCGAACAGGCGATGACAAGACAGACAGTAGTGACAGCAAACCCAAAGTCACCCACGTCATGATCCGCTGCCAGGTACATGAGGATGAGGCCTGATTTTGAGTGCTTTGTCTGCCTTGTTCAGGAGTTTTAATCCATATGCATTACTGCCCTTCTGTTCTTCAGCCTGATATGAAGTATGATGTTGGTGGTGGAGAGAAGTTTGACTCCCTGACAGACCTGGTGGAACACTACAAGAAGAACCCTATGGTGGAAACATTGGGCACGGTGCTTCAGCTCAAACAGGTCAGTTATGGTTAATACGTTTTTAAGAACAGTGGAAAATAATCATGCATCTCAGCTGCAGTATTGAAATAAATGAACAATTACTAATGCTTATGTCCATGTGAGCGGTGGGTCTTGCTGTGGGGTTTTATTGGAGTTTTAAAAAGTGGATGAATCCCAGGTACAATTTAAACCAACATTTTTTCCCAGAATTAATAATTTCCAGAAAATTATTTCACCTAATTTTTTTCAGTTTTCATTTTAATTTAGCCTACTAAGCAGATATTTTGAAACATTTAATAAAAGCTTCGATAATGCTTCATATTTATACTCTAAGGTGTGTACATTTTTTTTTTAAGCCTCTGAACACCACTCGCATTAATGCTGCTGAGATTGAAAGCAGAGTGCGAGAACTTAGCAAGCTAGCTGAAGCCACCGATAAAGTCAAGCAAGGCTTCTGGGAAGAGTTTGAGGTGAGAACCATCAATGTGACCAGTGATTATCTAAATGTTCTTATTTCATTGTCGTTCATTTTGAGTTTCTCTAGATGATGTTGGTTTTTATTCCTACTCATTCATTGATGATCCACAGACCCTTCAGCAGCAGGAGTGCAAGTTGCTCTACAGCCGGAAGGAGGGTCAGCGTCCTGAAAACAAGAACAAGAACAGATACAAAAACATTCTACCCTGTGTGTATACAGTCTTTTTTTTTACCAATTGTTCTTGTTTTTAATACGGTTTAGAAGTGGGAAAGGGTTTAGGATTAAGAGGCCTTCATATTCAAGAGGGACATGTGGTAGTTAATTGGCTGACTTTATTGTTTCTGCTATTTATTTCCTCAGTTGACCATACACGAGTGGTTCTTAATGATGGTGACATGAACGAGCCCGGATCGGACTACATCAACGCTAACATCATCATGGTAGTACATTTAAGTCAGAAAGAGTTAGAGCTGTAGATATGTGTTCATATCCTGTCTCCTGCCACATGGTTCCTTAAAACACCTCCCAAAACTCCACTTCACCAGTATCATCTAAAGCAGGGGTCCCCAACCCCTGGGCCTTGAATCGGTACCGGGCTGTGGAGCATTTGTACTGGGTCGCGCAGAATTTATTTATTTTTAAAATTTACAATCTCGGTCTGATGCATATCATGCGTCTTAGTAAATGAAGGGTTAAAAAGGTTAATATTACTTGGTTGGTTATATAGACTAAAATGCCCAGTTACTTCTCTTGTTCTGCCGCTGTAATGAATACTGTCACAACAAACAAGCATCCCAGGGACAAGCTGTTTAAAGGCATGGGTTAGTGAAATTGGTGTCATTTCTTTTAACACCAAGATGTAGTCAATCAGCTGACACATGTTTGGAGTCCACATTTTGCTTCTTTAGCTAGAGCTGGGGCTGTGAGGCTAATCAAACACTAGAAATGACACTACCCCAAAAGTTTCACCCACATAAAGCTGAATCCGAAAGTGCACCTTACCCCCCAAATAACTACCATGTAGGAATTAAAATGCAACCTAATAAATGAGCCAATAAAGATTCAGCCATGTCCCATACAAAAAATTCACTGTATGAGTCCCAAAACTCAAGATTTCTTAACTTATATACCGTATATCTTCTAATAGTAGCCGGGGCTACTATTTAAAAAATTATTCGGGCGACCAGGCGTAATAGAGACAGGCGTTTGTTGGAGACAGGCTATTATTCTCCTCACAGACGGAACGGTGGTGGTATTTAAAATATCA
>JBBIGC010000036.1:10758961-10773343 GCA_037576955.1 Lepidarchus adonis
TATCTTTCGATCCCGGCGTTTAATGGAAACGGGCGACTAAAAGAGACAGGCTATTATTAGAAGATATACGGTAATAGGGGTGGGATACGATACAATATGCGACCCATGATAACGATAATATTGCGATACTATGATTCTGCAATAATCGATATATATTGCACAGCAATGATGTAGCAATATAACCCAGAAACACTGGGATGCATTATTAAGTTACATAAGTAATGTAACTTAATAATTACATTAAGTAACAGCAATGATATTGTTACCTTTCCCATATTTGCTTTGCGACCACGATCGGAAGCGCATAGAAACCACTACTTCACCACTAACAACATAGTCGAAGCAATAAACATGCCTCCCGCTACAGCGCACTAGTTTAAACCGTGTCTGTCCCATGCTACATACAACGTAATACATTGTCAGCACATGCAGATTTTTTCTATATTGCATAAATGTATCTTCATGTACAACTCGCATTATACTGCACATGTATTTGTACAAAACTTGTTTTTCTCTTTTAATATTACTGGTAATGTACACGTGTGTGTTGCTTTAGCACCAAACGCAGGGATAAGTTTAAACAGAGCCGCTTAATATCCGTCAATAACCCTCAGATATTGCGACAGAAATGATTAATTACACGCAATACACGCATATAACTGTCTTCAGGAATCAGAGGTTTGTTTTAAGGAATAAATTCACTAAGGTAGAAAGTGAAAGCTTGGAGGCGCGCGTTCCTGTGAATGAAGTGGGCACAACACAGGAGAAATTATGAAGCAATACGCTTCTTTTCTGATCTAAATTATTGTTTAAGACAATTCAGCAAACTCTAGATATTGGCTTTTTTTTTTTAAAAGAAGCTCTCCAGCGATATTTACGGTTCGCTAGTAGTGTCGTCCAGTCTCTATGAAAGAAGTGCAGGAAAGAGACGCACAGAGATACGATACGCAATACGTCACACAATAATCCACACTCTGTTCCGTCAATGTTCTTAAAGCCAAACTCAGATTACAGACTTTAGATTACATTTTTTGCATCTACCTGTTGCAAAATTCAACCTCAGCTTTCACCCAAGAAAGTTTAGAGCATAACACAATCTGTTGGAAACCTGTTCAGCTTTTACCCAAATTTCCTACACTCAGTCTAGCAGCACCAGCCAGAGGAGAGAAGTAGTGACGCCGGTGAGTCAACTTAGCGGCGAATGATTAGCTATTTAAATATCAATATTGCCGCCGGCGCATCAATTATCGTATTGCAGTGATGCAATGATGACAATATATAGCCATATCGATATTGTGGCACACCCCTAATTGATAGTGAACTAAATGGAGAGTAGGAAATGTTTTTGATTCAGCCAGAGTCTCATATTGGAAGTCTAGATCTGGTCGCTCCTATTATCAGTGGCACACATTCAGTAAGCATATAGGCAGTCATTTTAGACAACAGTGTAAAATTTTAATACAATCATGTATTATGCAACATTCATGCATTTTAATTGGGGGAGTATATTAATAATGACATTACGTGTAGCACACAAGCCTACAATCTAAAAAAACAATATTTCTCCCCAAATTGTTCATATTTAGTCAGCACTGCACCAGTGAATTTTGCTTATGTAATTACAATGAAAACATCTTTTTTGACTATTGGTCTCATGTTTGTTTGACAACCTCTCATGCAAGTTTAAAATTCTATTTTTTGATTAACAAGGGATTGAATATATTTATTTAGTTTTTGTCTGGTTTCATACCCAGTCAGGTAATTTATCACTTCTCATATGATCATAATATCCAACACTAAATCACTGTCAGCAAGTCTGATATTGCTGCTGCTAATGTCAGTATTGGCCTATGGCTTGAATATTACATTTGTGGTAGTATAGATTGTACCAAGTAAAATACCAGGTATTGATCAGGTTGATATGAGCAAAATTAAATATCTGAGGATTAAATGTACTGAAATGTGTTGTCAGATACACAGGCACATTAAATATTTGAATGTTCTACCCTTACAGCCAGAGTTGGAGGCAAAGTGCAACAATGCCAGATTAAAGAAAAGCTACATCGCCACCCAGGGCTGCTTACAGAACACAATAAGTGACTTCTGGAGGATGGTGTTTCAGGAAAACTCCAGAGTCATTGTTATGACAACTAAGGAGGTTGAAAGGGGCAAGGTAAGGTCTTTTCAATGTAAAGGTTACTGCAAGGATATATTTTTGTTTGCAGGCATGTTTTGGTTTATTTACTATTTAATTAGAATGAATGCATGTGCTGAAACCACCTCGAAAATGTATTTTATTTTGTACTTTAAAGGTCAAATACTGTTGTTTCCAGGGTCACAGTAGAACCATCAAACCATTTATTAAATCTTCTTGTTGGAGCTGAATAGTGCAAAAGTCCTCTGTCTCCAGCACAGCTCGCTTATCATAAACAATGTTTCCTCTTTGAGGTCACATGAGGAGAACAAATCTCTCACACACCCACAACAGAACTCTAAAATCTCATCAAATCTCAAGCATGTGTCACCTAAACACGTCAACATTCGTCAGTGTGCGTCGCATGACTCTGAACACACCCATTGACACGCCCATAGCACTCCTACTGATGTGCCCCCCCCCCCTTCTGTCTCTCAAACTTCTCTGTTTTCAACAGGAGAATTTCATGCATTTTCACAAAACTTGAATTTGTAAACTATCATTTTTCACTCTGTCTAATAAACTCTTTGAAATCAGTGAGAATCTGATTTCTTCCTGAAAGAATTCAACACGATGACCAAATTACAATCAACCCAACTCTAGAATGACGAGATACTGAAACAGATCTTTTTCCCTGTAGAGTAAGTGTGTGAAGTACTGGCCAGATGTGTCGGCACTAAAAGAATATGGGGCCATGCGTGTTCGCAATGTTAAGGAGACGTCAGCCCATGATTACATCTTACGAGAACTGAAGCTTTCTAAGGTTGGACAGGTAAAGTAGTCCAAATTAGCATTGAAATAATCACATATATTGAAAATGAGCATTTAAACCTGTTAAACTCACAATGATTGATGCTTTAATGTTTAAGACACAACATTTGCCTGTCAGCCCTCATTAATAAGACATTGTTATCTGTGACTATTGTTGTACAGGGCAATACCGAGCGCACTGTGTGGCAATACCATTTTCGTGCCTGGCCTGATCATGGAGTACCCACCGACCCTGGTGGTGTGCTGGACTTTCTAGAGGAGGTCAAGTTAAAGCAGGAGAACATTCTGGAGGCTGGCCCCATTGTAGTGCACTGCAGGTTAGCGGTTCTTGGGATTGTTTTCCATGTCTGGAGTTTAAGTTTGCCTTATCCTAAGCAGTTTTATTTCCTGCAAACGTTTCTCATAATTCCTACAGGGTACTCTGTCTGTTTTAATTAATGTTTTCAATTTGGTCTTTTCATTAGTGCTGGAATTGGACGAACAGGGACGTTTATCGTGATCGACATTTTAATAGACATCATCAGAGAAAAAGGTAACGCGAAGGAACTTGAAATCACTGAAACAGTTGATGTTATTATACAATTAATAGATGTTTAAAACGTTTTGTTAGTACAATTGTATTATAAATGTACGTTAGGTGTATTTCTAGTAACCCTGTTCATTATGTGTCAAGGGGTGGACTGTGATATTGATGTCCCAAAGACTATCCAGATGGTGCGTTCACAGCGCTCAGGAATGGTGCAGACTGAGGCGCAGTACCGCTTTATCTATATGGCAGTTCAGCATTACATAGAGACACTGCAGCGCCGTCTAGAGGAAGAGCAGGTTTGTGTGTGTGTGTGTGTGTGTGTGTGCATTTGCTATAAATTGGGTGGTGTTTTTAAGATTTATATGACTCTCCATGGCTTTAAGCAAAAAAGGTTGTGAGTGCCTGTAAATTTGGCAAGGGATCTATAAAGGTCTCTTAATTGTTTTAACATAATTCTACTGAAAGCTAAATTGGCATAGATTGACAAACAAGATAGATTTCAAAAGATTTCATTTTTATTGTAGGATCTGAGGGTAATTCTTACAACTGTTAGTGTAAAATGTACAGTCATAGACTGGACCAATTGACAAACACTGGAAGTGGATCAGGAAAAAAAACATATATGAAACATTGGACATTGGACATGCAAACCCCATTTTCTGAAAAGCATGAAAACAAGAATTTGTGGATGTATGATTTCTATGGAACTTTTATTGAACTGCTATTTAAAATTCAAAGAAAATGTTTCTAGTGGTTTCACTGATCAGCTTAAATGTACAGTATTGTTATTGGTTTATTATTTATTATATTATGATGTCTTTCTAAAATCTTAAAATACACCTCCATGTCAATGGAATGTTCCACACCCATGCTGTGGGTGTAATAGTTTGAGGTTTCTTGACGCTGCAGTGGATTATGTTCAGTGACGGTGGTTTTCCAAAGTCCTCCCAAGCCCGTGTGTCTGTTTATTGCAGTTTCTCATGTAGGGTCTTCTGACTGCTTGAAATTCTCCAGCCATGTGTTACTGTCTTACTATTATTTATCTGGTTTCTCTTGAACTTTTCACAATTATATGTATTGTAGATGATGAAAGATCTCAGTTCTTTATAATCTTGTGTTGAGACAATTGTGACAGAATTTTTCATGAAGGCAAACTGTGTTGAGCCTCGACCCATCTTTCTATGCAGAAACCGAGACTTTGGTGGATGCTCCATTTATAACCAATTATGATTCCCTCAACTGTTACCATCTACCATGCTTATAGTGATATGGCTTAAAACAACTTTTTAAATATTCTATATATTTTCAATAAATCTTCCTTTCCTCTGTTCCACCTTTTGAGTGAATTACAGATATTGAATTCTAAATTTATTTATGGTTTGAATCAATGGAACGGTTGGGAATATTCTAGCTTGTATCAGTTGAATAAAAAATGTGGCAAGGGTTAACAAATCACATGTTCTTGTTTATTGCATTGTTTAAAAATATTACAACCTTTCCAGAAATGGGGTTTGTATTATGATTTGAGATCACTTTCCTGCCTCAGGGACTGGGCACCTTGCAGACATTGGTTCAATTATACATTTTACAGCATATCAAAGTGCACTTGAAGATGAGTCCATCCCATGTCAGTGACTTGTGGACAATTAAAGATGTCTACCAGAATTATTATTTTTGCAAAATGGGCAAGGGTATACTTACTTTCTCCACAGAAGAATGTTATATCTGTTGATTGTTTCGATTAAGTAATTATTTTTAAAATGATCTTTCTTGTGGTTTTGTTCAAGCATTTTGTATATCAGGATACATCTTTTTAATAATGGTTATATATATATAAAACTGAAATATCACATGGTCCTAAGTATTCAGATCCTTTGCTCAGTATTTATTAGAAGCTGAATACTTTCCGTACCCACTATATATCTTTCTATATATCTTTATATCTATATATTTCTCTGTCTCTGTTTCTCTGTCTCTGTGTCGTGTCTCTCTGTGTCTGTGTCTCTCTGTGTCTGTGTCTCTCTGTGTCTGTGTCTCTCTGTGTCTGTGTCTCTCTGTGTCTGTGTCTCTGTCTCTCTCTCTCTCTCTCTCTCTCTCTCTCTTTCTTTCTCTCTCTCTGTCTGTGTGTCTCTCTATCTTTCGATCTCTCTCAGTATATTTTGCTTTTGTGTTGTATTTGCTGTAATACTGCTGTTGAGTTGTCTCAGATCCCTGTCACTACTACTTTCAGAAAAGTAAAATCAAAGGCCGTGAATACACAAACATCAAGTACTCGCTGTCAGATCTGACTGGAGGAGACCAGAGCCCCCTGCCACCATGTACTCCTACTCCAACCTGTGCTGAGTGAGCCGCCTTTCATTTTTGTTTCGATTTAATATGCAAATTTTGTTTTCTTACTTAGTTATAAATGTATACTCATAAAACATCTAACTACAAAGGATGGAGAACTGATCTTTGTTCAGATTCTTCTGCGTTTTTGGTAGTCATGGTCATAAAAACTGTTATATAAAATGACTAGCCACTGGGCCCATTTATACAGTTGAGATTTGTTCATTTTCATTTCTCACATTGTCATAATGTGTCATCATGTGTAATGTACCATATGATCCATTCTGTGTCATCTTCATTGAAGAATATCATGGTGTAGTTTTTGTTACACAGTTATTTTGTTTATGAACTGGAATTTACTAAGCCATATCATTTTGCTTGGAAGATCATTTTAGAAGTACTTCATTTGGATACTGTGTGTGTGATGCATCTGTAGTTTGCGGGATGACAGCTCCAGAGTATACGAGAACGTGGGTCTGATGCAACAGCAGAAGAGTCACAGATGAGGCTCAGACTCCAGCACTGTTCAGCTCACAGGTAATGTCCTTCATTATAAACCACATCACATCAAAAGTGACTAAGTTTACATGCAGGCAAGTCTGGCTAAATTTAGACTTTGACTGAAAACTTGACTGAACAGGACATCCCTTGTATTTTCTTGCATTTCAGACAAAATATTTAACATAAGTCATCCTTCCTCCCCATAAATGTCAGACTCAGAATTTGTGTTTTGTGTCAAATTATTTGTGGTCAGAATTGTGGCATACAGTCACTCTTGTTGCTTTCACATAACAGCCAGAAAGCAACCTTTTTAACTGTCAACCTATTTATTATACAAGTTCCAAATCATTCCCTCACACATCTTTCTTATAGGAATGTATCCTAACTGTACTTTAAGCTTGACCTTTACAAAGCAGATTGATAACAATAAAAATAAACTTTGAGGTCTTTTTTGTTATTGATAGCCTTGTTAGTCTGAATTGAACCAATCCGGTCAAAAATGATTTGCAGTCCACCCCCAAAATCTTACTGCAAAAACAAGGAGTGTCTTTAAAGAGGTTCAGACAGACAGGATAAGTGGGCAATACAGGACCGATGAATGGCTAGCATTAAGAAAGCCTGTCCTGCTGTTGTATTCCCTGGTTTGGTGTTGACCTTGTTCACTTGAAAGCAGACCAAGAACCGTGATTTTTTTAATATTTAAAAATTTAATTGCACACCCAAATGGATGGGTACAATGTTCACACCTGTCAAACAGCTAGTACTAAAGACAAAGTTTGATTGGCCTGCACCTAATAAGGTAGACTAGGACAATAGGTTTGGGCAGCATATGTGTAAATTGGAGCATTGTTCACATTACAAGACTTTAGACATGATTTACAGGTCGCAGGGTCATCTTGAATATGGCAGACATAGCCTTAGATTATCTTGGCAGTTAATTTGCGACAGTGAGTCGTTATGTGTGAATTAACTGGCCATACAGGGTTTTAGGGGGTTGAACAAGTAGTCGTTTCAAAGGGAAAAGAAAGCTGTGAGAGGAGGTCTTGAAGCTGTCAAGATGTACATTGCCGATGCCATGATGTGATCTGGGGTTCTTTTGTAGTACGAACACAGAGGTCACTGATCAGTTATATGGTTGTGCGCCTAGTGTGATCACATGATCTTGGCTAAAATCGTGTAGTGTTAGCAAGGTGTTAGTAGGGCCATTCTTAAAGCAATATACAGTACAGTACACCCCTCACATTTTTGTAAATCGAGGATATAACACTGGGCCAATGAAAAGTGCTCAGTTTAAAGCTTGTATAACAGTGTAAATTTACTGTCCCCTCAAAATAACTCAACACACAGTCATTAATGTCTAAACCACTGGAAACAAAAGTGAGTACACCCCAATTTTTTGTTTGGCCAAAATTATTTTCCAGCACTGCCTTAACTCTCTTAAGCATGGAGTTCACTAAAGCTTCAGAGAATCCTCTTCCACTCCTCCACATGACATCACAGAGCAGACTTTGCTCTTATCCACCTCCCCTTTGAGGATGCCCGACAGATGCTCAATAGGGTTTAGGTCTGGGGACATTCTTGGCCAGTCCAGCACCTTTACTCTCGATTTCTTTAGCAAGACAATGGTCGTCTTGGAGGTGTGTTTGGGGTCTTTATCATGTTGGAATACTGCCCTGCAGCCCAGTTTCCGAAGGACATTTATGGTTCCCTCAATGAACAGCCCCAAACCATGACACTCCCACCACCATGCTTGACTGTAGGCAAGACACAAGTAGGCAAGTTTATCTTGGTCTCCGTAGACCACAGATGGTTGCAGTAATCCATGTCCTAAGTCTGCTTGTCTTCAGCAAACTATTTGCGAGTTTTCTTGTGCATCATCTTTAGAAGAGCCTTCCTTCTGTGACGACAGCCATGCAGATGAATTTGATGCAGTCTGCGACAGCCTTTTCACACCTCAGACTTTGTAACACTTAGCAGGTCACATGACCCATAACATGTACTCACTCTGGGCTATGTGTAGTTATTTTGAGGGAACAGCAAATTTTACACTATTATAGAAACTGTACACTGGCTACATTGTATCAAAGTGTCATATTTTCAGTGTTGTCCCATGAAAAGATAAAATAATATTTACTAAAATTAGTGGTGTACTGATTTTTGTGACACACTGTACCCGTTTTTTTCAGGCAAAACTGTCTCATAACTCAAACAATTTCCATTGTATTGTAGTGCACTGAATTTATTACAATTTGTGTCTGTGTGCTACAGAGATGGCAGATGGAGATTTATGCTTAACTATTACTGGCAATGTTTAATTTATTTGACATTGTTTTATTAGTAAATGTTGATGACCTTATTATATATTTTGACAGGAACCATGTTTTTTTGTTTTCACCAAACGCACCTGAATGCCTGAAATGTGATCATTGCTACACGGAAAGACAAAAAAAGAGAAAGCATTAAATAAGGAGGGGAAAAAGAAAATGGAGAGCAGTCTGTGAGGGCTCGGAAGACATTGGGATGGACTTCATTTCTCCTCCCTGCAACGTAGCCTTTTAACCCCCCATGCTAAAAAACCACTGTGAACATCATGAAGCCTTATTCCTGAGATCGGAGAATACTGCTTGGCTATGGATTTCTCTGCAATCAATTCAGGCTACAAACAGCAAAGTGTAGAAAGAAAAATGTTTTGCTGTTGTGTTTTCTTCTTTTCGTGTCTTGTTTTTTTTTGGCCTCTTTTGTTGTGCTATTTCTTTTTTTCTTTTACCAAAGGAAGATTATATTTGAGTTATGAGATTTAATATTTTCTTCAAGGAAAGCAAAGGCCTGTGCCAAACACCCAGCCTCAGATACTTATTCATGTCAGCCTTTTCTTTAAATGATCTGGGAACAGGGGCATAAGGGACAAAGTTAAAGGGATGTATTCTCTTCATATTGAAAGCAGTGTGGCATTGTTTTCATGCTCGAATAGCTACACCTGTTACTGAAGTGTTCACAGATGAAGATGCTTGTGCCACCTTCACGATTGACCAACTCAAACCAGGGATGCCTTTCGTTTCCTTACACCATCAGTGTGTACACATGTCCAACCGTCAGCCCACTTCAGTTCCAATCCATTAGGAGGAGACAATCTCGTTTGCCTTTTGTCCTATGTGAGAAATCGAGAAATGTCCCAACTGAAGGAATCCTGGGACTGGACATTTTACTAAGGGAAGGCTTTTTTTCTTCTTTTTAAAAAAAATAATAATAAAAAACTCATTCCCATTCTGATTTTGTCAACGTTACTGAAGCATTACTGTGCGCCACCTAGCAGGCCTTGCTGTTACTGCTTGGCCCCTGTGACTTTTTATAACTTTTTCTTTTTTAAATGATACGCTGTTGCCTTTTTAAATAAACACTTGTTATGTATGTAAAAGCACCATGTGAACTTAATATCCTGAAAAAGTGACTGCACATTAACATGTAGAAATGAGTGTCAGTTCTTATTTGAATTCGCTTCTAATTGCTCTATGGAAAAACCTTCAAATGCAGTCACCTGCCTATGTTATGTGTCTTTTTTTATTTTTTTAAATTGTTTTCACAGGCAGGTTCACCTTTTACCGTCTTGAATTCTTTCACTACACTAAACGTTTGTCTTTTTTTCTTTTCTTCGAATTTAAGTGCTTGACATTGACCTTGATAGCAGTATTTTTTAACTGATACTTCCCACTTTTGTTATTTAATGTTTTTGTGTGCTCTAGACAGCCTCATCATTTCAAATGTGTAATTCATTTTCCCTCCCTCCAGCCCCATGCACATTTGAAGGACTCCAAACGGTGCATTCAGCAGCCTTATGGATGTAATTCTGCCCCATGAATTATATTCATAGAGCTGAAAAATTGGCCTTTTCTCTTGGCCTATATGCTTGGCCTTTTAGGACGTCTAAGAAGCTATGTTTTCTTCGATTCTGTTCTTCTTAAAGGTGAGGATGTCCTGTTAGGGCAGGGCTCTCACCCAGTGTACTGTAGTGTGTGTGCATTTATTGTACTGTAATGTGTGTGCGGGTGTAAGTGTGAGGCTGTGTGAGAAGTTGTGCTTGTGATGTTTTCTGTTTGTATGTGTGATATGGATGTGTGAATACTGCTGATGCGCTGTCAGCTTCTTGATGCCTGAGGGTTTTTTGTTCTTTTTTGTCCATCTATATTAATTCACACAAGCAGACGTGTCTTTGACCAGTCCTGCCTTGTTTTCTTTTCTTCTTTTTTTTCTTCTTTTTTTGGTCTCATGTCGTCATCATCCAGAATCACACTTCCATCTAAGACTTACAGCCCCAAACAAACCAATGTGAATTTTGTCATCCTGAAGAAAAAATGTGGAAAATGAACTCAAACAAACTATATTTTTGAACTTGTATATTGTACATGGAAATCTTGTAGAGGAGAATGTACTTACTAAACATATCTAATTGCCAATAAGATAATATTGTATGTTTAACCCAGCAACTTTTCTTGTGGCAGAATGTGAGCATTGCTGAAAGCTAATAAGGGTGCAATGCAATTAACCATTTATCAGTTTGTCGATAACAATAAACAAGCTCACATATTTATTGTTGTCTTTTTTCCCTCCTTTTGACATGCTCACTGAAGTTATTAGTTATTAGTTTGTTAGACCGTGTAATTCCTGCTGAAATATCATTGAAATATATGATTGTAATAGTCTTTTTGACACTGAAGTTCATCTCTAAAGAAAATGCAGGATTATAATAGTAACCACAGAGAAGTATTAATGTATTTATATTAAGATCACGGGGGTGCATCTGAATATGTATATATATATTTTTTGTATGATGCTCTGGACCAGGGGTGTCAAACTCAGTTCCTGGAGGGCCGGTATCCAGCACAGTTTGTATCCAGCCCCTTCTCAAACACACTTGCTCAACCTGGCAATTAACAGGTGATTTGCACCACGTGTATTTGAGGAGAGAAATCCTCAATGTGTGCAGGACACTGGCCCTCCAGGACCGGAGTTCGACACCCCTGCTCTGGACCATGTTCTGTTGGAAGATCCTGGGTCTAGGCATTCGTGTGAATATCAAGGTGACCCGTACCACCTGCCAAAACGGGTATACTATACTATACTATATGCATTTACATATGAAGAAGTATTTATACTGGACTAGTCAATGAGTTTGCTGACTCAAGACAGTTGGCATTTAATGTTTTTCTCAAAGCCTGTGACCACGTGTAGATCAGGGGTCAGCAACTGTTTTGAAACGAGAGATACTTCAGGGGTGCTGAGGTGTATGAAGGGCGACCAGTTGAATACATGCTTCATAAATAACAAAATTGCGCAGTTTACCTTTAGTTATATATATATTATTAGTGATTAATGACAATGTGAAGGCACTGATCACGTTTATGAAGAGATCCATGCAGGCAAAAAAAAATCTTCCATTCAGTGTTGAACTTATGACAGCAAGGAGTGAAGGCTTTCTCTCTCTCTACACGGGATTAAGAAGGTACGTTTTTTTTATTATTACAATTATTGTATTATTTTGTATTATTTGTAGATTACATTGCAGGTATCTTAGGGTTCTAGGCAAGCATAGGTTCTCCAAGATAGCTTTCGACATAGGAGCGAACAATAGCGTATATCAGAGTGAGGTTACTAAGAGTAACATTATAGAGGTGTGTAAAGTAGCGAATGTGATGTCTGATGCCGTAGTATGTTCTGGCCCCATACCAATGCGGCGTGGCGACTTGGCCTACAGCAGGCTGTGGTCGCTGAACTGCTGAATGTCAAGGTGGTGCTCAGAAAATAACGTGGGCTTTATAGATAATTGGAGGATTTTTGAGGGCAAAGCTGGCTTGCTAGGGCGGGACGATATCCATCCCACTCGGGAAGGTGCTGCTCTCCTTTCTTGCAGCATAGCACATAGTCTCAGGACAGTTAATCAGTGACAATCCAGAGCCCAGGCCAGAGAGCATACAGACAGGCTAAACTGACCGTCTGCTAGCTGCTTAGAGCAGTCGCCCAGATTTCAACATATTCAGAAATGTACTAAACAAAAATGTAGAAATACTCAGAGTATGTTTTAGTAATCTAAACAATATACAGACAGATCATATCGAATGTAAGGCCAGCACTTTTGATCTTAAATTAGGACTGATAAACATTAGATCTCTTACTTCAAAAGCCCTTATCGTTAATGACATGATTTCTGATCAGAAATGTAACTTACTGTGTATAACAGAAACGTGGTGCAGACCAAATGAATATATAACATTAAATGAGGCGAGTCCACCTGGATATAATTATCTAACCCAGCCTCGTCCATCTGAAAGAGGAGGAGGCATCACAGTCATATATAGTGATTATTTAAAAGTCACACAAAAATTCAACCACAATTTTAAATCTTTTGAAGTTCTTCAGGCTGACATTATACTTGTAACCACAAAAAATCACAGTCCATTCCATTAATTATCATTTATAGACCCCCAGAGCCTTACTCAGATTTTCTAAATGAATTTGCTGATTTTTCTCTAATTTAGTTGTTTCAACAGACAAAGCTTTAATTGTAGGAGTCTTTAATATTCACTTTGATAACCTTGACGATTCTCTCAGAGCAGCATTCATATCAATTCTAGATTCAGTAGAGGTTAATCAGAGGGTTTTAGAACCTACTCACACTGCTGGTCACACCCTAGATTTAATACTAACTCTCAGGTTAAATATAGAAAATGTAGCTGTAGCTCCACAGTCTGAGGTGATCTCAGACCATTATCTTATATTGTTTAAGCTTAGAAATAACATTAGCACGTCACCACAATATTGCATCAAGCGCACAATCACATCATCTACTGCTCAGAATTTTATTTCTAATCTTCCTGAGCTTTCAACCTTGATTGGATCATCATTAGACCCCTTACAACTTGAACAAGCATCTCAATGTTTAGAATATATTCTTTTCTCTAGATAATGTACCTCCCTTGACACAAAAGAAAATAAGAAAAAAAAACTTTGTCCCATGTCCCGTAACAATCACACGCATACACTGAAGCAGACGGCACGAAAATTAGAGCGTAAGTGGTGTCAAACAAACTTGGTAGTTTATAAACTAGCATGGAATGAGAGTCTCATGAGCTACAAAAAAGCTCTAAATGCTGCTAGGACAACTTATTTCTCTGATTTAACCCAAAAATAACCCTAGGTTTTTGTTTAGTACTATAGCTAAACTAACCAGAAATAATGCTGCTACAAGAATAAGCATACCTCCAACTCTAAATAGCAATGACTTTATGAACTTCTTTAATAATAAAATAAAAAATATTAGACAAATAATTAAGTCTGCAAACTCAAATTTAGATAATTCAACAATAAACACCTCAGACAGTTCCATTATCTTAAATCAGCAACTAGATTGTTTTATACCCCTTGAAGAATCAGATCTCATATCACTAATTTTACCATCAAATTCATCTACATGCATTCTAGATCCACTACCTATGCACATTTTAAAACAAATACTACAAAAAATAGTTGTAACTCTTACAAGCATAATAAACTTCTCCCTTAGCATCGGCGATGTACCAGAATCTTTCAAGTTAGCAGTTGTGAAACCTCTCTTTAAAAAGCCTAATCTCGATCCCTGCCAGCTCTCAAATTATTGTCTGATATCTAACCTCCCTTTTATTTCTAAGATACTAGAAAAGGCTGTAGCCAAGCAGTTATGTTCATTCTTACATATGAACACCATTTATGAATTGTTCCAATCAGGGTTTAGGCCTCATCATAGTACAGAGACTGCACTGGTGAAGTTAGTAAATGACCTTCTACTTGCATCCAATCAGGAATGTGTCTCCTTACTTGTGTTGCTCGATCTTAGTGCAGCTTTCGGCACTGTTGATCACATCATCCTACTAGACAGGCTAGAAAATGTTGTTGGAATCAAGGGAACAGCCCTTTCCTGGTTTAGGTATTATCTGACTAATCGCTATCAGTTAGTAGATATAAATGGTGATTCCTCTGCTCGTAGTAAGGTAAAGTTTGGTGTTCCACAGGGTTCAATCTTAGGTCCATT
>JBBIGC010000036.1:10779731-10791195 GCA_037576955.1 Lepidarchus adonis
GAAAAACAAGTTTTGTACAAATATATGTGCAGTATAATGTGTGAGTTGTACATGAAGATACGTTTATGCAATATAGATCAATTCTGCACACGTGCAGAGAGAATGTATTATGTTGTATGTTTTGTTGCATGTTTCATGGGGAGCAATGCACTGTGTAGTGTTTGTTCCACTATGTTGTTAGCATGATGTTAACGCTACTTGACTTTGTTGTAACATGATGCTAACGCTACTTGACTTTGTTGTTAGCACGATGCTAACGCTACTTGACTTTGTTGTTAGCACGATGCTAATGCTACTTGACTTTGTTGTTAGCACGATGCTAACGCTACATGACTTTTTTATTGTTAACTCGATGTTACCGCAACTTGCCAAGTGACAAAGGGGAAAAGTAATAAAGCCCTGTAGCTGAAGTAGCGGTTTCTCTGATCAGCCAGAACATTAAGACCACCTGCCTAATACTGTGCAGGTCCCCTCTCATGGCGCTGAGACAGCTCTGACTGCTTTAACATTTTGTACAACAGGATTCTCTTCAGGATTGGGCCAGACAGGCCAGCCTTCACTCCCCACATGCACTAATGAGCCTTGGGTGTCCATGACCCTGTTGCCAATTCACCAGCTGTTCTTTCTAGTGTCACTTTTGGTAAGTAATAACTACTGCTGACTTGGAACACTCCCCAAGACCTGCTGTTTTTTTGGATCTCTATTGCCAACACAATATGGCCCTTGTGCCGGAGATCCTTATGCTCCTGTTTCTAGCTCACCCCTGATGTTGTAATGAAATAACTAGCGGTGTTAATGTTTTAGGGGATTGGTGTTCCTGCCAGTGCTGATGCAAACACTTTCTACAAGCTACAAACATGGACATGGATACGTCTGTGTGGATTACAGCAGTGTTTGTGTATATGTAGTGATGTTTGTGTACTATTCTGCTGATGGCCACCATTTATCAGCTTAATCATTCAGTATTAATATTGTATGTTATCCATCCACATGCACAGATAGACCCCAGGTGCTGCTCAAACATCTCCCCATTTAGTCTCTAACAAGTTACTTGTCCTTGTTGCAAGGAATGTTTTTTTTTTCTTTTTCTTATTCTAATTTTAGATTTTTGTTCTTAAATATGGCCCTGAGCATCTATTCATCTAATGATAAGTGAACACACCCCATCACACAACTTGCACCACAGTACCTGCAGTGGGCTTGAACCAGTGACCCTCTGTTAAAAAAAACTACAAATGTAAACTGTGATTTTTTTAATGAAAAGCAGTAAAATTAGATAAGATAAATTATAGTAAAAAAGCAGTAAATTGCAGTGATTGCACTCATACTGTATATTGCACCTTGAGATTGGTGAGGCTGGTGATGTGCAGCATGTAATATTGTAATGTTTTAATGCTGTAATGCTCTGAGTTATGAGAGAGTTATTGTATGGATGAGTGACAACTGGAGGAGTTGAAGAGTCTGATGGCTGTGGGGAGGAAGGATTTTCTGTGGCGTTCAGTGGTGCATTTCAGACTGGTCAGTCTATTACTGAAGATGTTTCTCTGCTCCACTACAACATTGTGCAGTGGGTGATCAGCATCATTGATAATAGACTGTAGTTTACTCAGCATCCTCTGATCTACCACAGTCTCCAGATTGTCCAGTTCTGCTCCTACAACGGAGTGTGCCAGTGTAGTGAATCTTAATGTGGCCCACCATTAAACGTAACAACTATCAAGCTAGTCTGGTGTAAACCAGCATTGTTATTGAAAATAAATTAACTCTAGCTCCTCTGTCAGGTGACTGACGCAGATAAATGTGCATCGTGCGGCAAATAGGCTACGCTATCATATTTAGGTATCAGAAATGGCAGCCAACCTATCCCCTCTCATGGGGAAGTGTCTAAATGGATGTCACTGGTCTAAATGGATGTCACTGGTCTAAATGGATGTCACTGCGTACATACTCAGCAGCTGTGGCCTAAATTGTTGGAAAACAGGCTGGAGGGTTCCTGGTTCAATCCCCGGGACCAGCAGGGAAAATGTGGAGTATATAAACAGCGCTTTCCCCTGCCTCATCTTAAGCAAACACTTAACCCCCCAGATGCAGGTGTGTAGCCCACTGTTTTTTTTAGTAACAGGTGTGCTGAATGGGTTAAATGACTAGTCAAACCAGCTTATTGTAGTCCCAATGCCTTCACAGGGTCAGCTGTTAAATTTTAATTGTGCATTTAATTTTATTGCAATGTTATTATGCAATTTAAACTCACCAAGCGTCTAAATCAGACATAAAGCTACTTTAGTTGGTATTGAGCATGTTAAAGATTCATTGAGAGGTGGTGATAGAATAAAAAGACTCTTGCAAAGAGAATCTTTTTGGATTTACACATTAAAAGCTACTCCCCCCTTTTCTGTAACAGATTTCTGAAAATCCACCTAGAGTGAGACCTAGGAATCTTTCACACTTTGAAATCCCTAGATATAGCGAGGTAGTAGTTAATCTAATATACTTCTGCCATGAATATATGTCAGTTTTTCCCTATTGTTTAAAAACTTATCTGTTCAAAAACTTACCTGTAACTTAAAAACTTGTCTTTTTAAAAACTTGTCTTCTAAAACTTTTTTTTTTTTACATTTTGTTATCCTGTGTCATGTTGATTCTGTGCACCTGGGCTGCCTAGTCATGTGGCCTGGCACAGACTTTTATTTTGAAGCCCATAGACTATCACTTGGTAATTGCCTTAAGGAAGCCCGCAACGTGTAGACAATTTTAATTGACCAAGCCAAGTGTAATAACATATTTTTTTCCTCTTGAGTGCCTTATGCATCTTCCGCACTTTTGTTCTGACTCTCTGATTGAGGAGCACCAGAGGAACACATTTTTGTCGACCCAAGCAGCACTTCCAGGGATTTGTATGCCTACTTTAGTTTAATTTGAGTATTTTGTAGTAGAACTAACCTTCTGTATAAATTCTGTTTAAGTCGACATGACAACACTTGCAATAGTCTGTATCATGCATTTAATATTATTGAAACATTTCCAAAAGACAAACCCATTTCCAGGTGTCGGCCTGAAGTTGGGTCGCTGACAGTATGTTGAGGTTTGACTCTGTCACAAAGAGGCCTTATACTAATAAACATATTGTCCTGTTGGTAAAAATGCAGCTGTTTTTGCATGAGAGGGGGTGTTTTATTGATCGCCAGCCACCTAAAATGTTTGTGCATAGCCCCTAAGTATCAATGACTGTGTGTATCTGCATATGTTACAAGACCTTTGTCCCCCTACCCTTGTGATATTCCACCCTCAGCTCTCCAACCTGTGGGAAACGCTCCTTTAGAGTTCTGCCAATACACTGGGGCAAAAAAGTATTTGTCAGCCACCAATACTTCAAGTTGTTCCACTTAAAAAGGTGAGAGTGTCTGTAATGTTCATCATAGGTTCACTTTAACTGTGAGGGATAGAATGTAAAAAAGATCCAGGAAATCACTTGATTTTTAAATAATTTATTTGTATAATAGTGCAGAAAATAAGTATTAAGCTCCTACGAACAAGCAAGAATTCTGTCCCTCACAGACCTGTAACAACTTCTTTAAGAAGCTCTTCTACCCTCCACTCATTACCTATATTAATGGCACCTGTTTGAACTCGTTATCTGTATAAAAGACACCTGTCGACACCTTCAAACAGTCAGACTCCAACCTCCACCATGGCCAAGACCAGAGAGCTGTCTAACGACACCAGAGACAGGATTGTACACCTGCACAAAACTGGGATGAGCTGATCTACAATAGGCAGCAGCTTGGTGAGAAGAGATCAACGGTTGGAGCAATTATTAGAAAATTTAATAAATACAAGTTCACTGACAATCTTCCTCAACCTGGGGCTCCATGCAAGATCTCACCTCGTGGGTACAAATGATCTTGAGAACAGTGAGGAAACAGCCCAGAATTACACAAGGGAATTGGTCAATGACCTGAAGACAACTGGGATTACAGTAACAAAGGTTACTATTAATAACACGTCATCATGGATTAAAATCCTGCTTAAGCAGCACATGTTCAGACCCGTCTAAAATTTGCCAGAGACCATCTGGATGCTCCAGAGGAAGACTAGGAGAATGTAATGTGGTCAGAACTCTTAGGTATAAACACCATTTGTTGTGTGCTGTACCGTGTGCTGAGTTGCATCTTAAGAACATCATACCCACTGTGAAGCATACCTACAGCCCCAAAACATCACAGCTCCTGAGAATATCTGCATGGAAGAATGGGCCAAAATACCAGCTACAGTGTGTGCAAACCTGGTGTAGACCTACAGGAAACGTTTGACCAACCAAGGTTACATTACAAAGTATTGAGGTGAACTTTTGTTATTGACCAACTACTTATTTTCTGCACCATTATACAAATAACTTCTTTAAAAATTATATTTTTTATATTGTGTCTCTCACAGTTGAAGTAAACATTTGATGGACATTAGACCTCTCTTAACCTTTTAAGTGGGACAACTTGCAGAATCGGTGGCTGCCAATTTCTTTTTTGTCCCACTATACATCCAAGTGATCATATCTTAACTCATGTCTGATGGCAAAAATGTTTTAGAAGCAATTATCTATGAATTCTGATGCAATTCTGATTACACTACTACAAGAATGTGGTTCATTTTCCGAGCCTGCTCTACCATCCACCATTCAAATGCACTGATATTATTGAGGTCTTCCTAGCAGAGTAGTTTGGTGCACCACAGGGATCTACAATCTTCAAGAGACTCATGATGGGTGTATTACATAAGGAGTTCCTGCTCGTCTATAACTGTTTAGACCCTGAGTCTGGCAGCATAAAAGAAAGTAATAAAAAGTGATTGTTCTCTAACAGGCAAATCTTAAAATAAACCCAACTACGTGAGTCATAAAGAGGCAAGCAAGCTTGAAAGTCTTTAATTCTGTCTTTGTTATTGATCAGTCAAAAAAAGGCTTTCAGAATATTGTTGCTGTATTTATGTTTTCATTTCTTTCATATGTATTATTCCCTTGCTATGTGCTATGTTGAAATTTGTCAGGTTCCTATTCGAGGCAAAGTGCACACCAAGCTGCTCAGCAATGGTCCTTGACATCTGGTAGCTCGACATGATGCTTCCAGCGTAGTAACGATGTGAAATGCTGGAGGATCTAACAGGTGAAACAAATAAAAAAAGTAAAAAAATCATCAGAAAGAATACCATGGAGATGGCACAAACTCATGCTGCCTGAAGGCCCCGTGGACCTTTGCAGATGTTCAAAAACCCGGAATTAATCTGAGCAGAAGTGTCCCTAGAATAGGTCACAGTTTTGCTCCCATGCAGGCTTTTCACACTTCTATAAACGGCATCTCAGCATTCTTGGGATCACTTAAGAAAGAGTCACAGTGGATGACCTGCACTGCTCAGACTTGACGAATATAGTTTTAGTTTTGTTTTTTTTTTACAATGGATCAATAATAAGGGCTGTTTTTTGAGGTTGAAAATGGTGACATTTGACGACTGGATTCCTGGGATTGAGTCCGGGCAATAGCAGATGGGATGTAGTACAGTAGTGATTGTAGCAGAGAGAAAACGGGACGATTAATGAGCTCTGTCTGGTAATGGCGAATCGAGACTGAACAGCTGCCATGATGTTCTGGCTTTTGACCTTAGCGTAGGACACCCCCATCAGATCGCAAGCACGGACAGATTTTCCTGAAATGTGGTGAGGGGCGGTTAAGGAATTACTAGCCAATTGTGATATAAAATCAAAAGTGACTTGTGGGTATGATACGGCCTCTTGCCATGGTGGTGTTTCAAATGGAGACAAAGAACATAAAACAGACTGAGGGTTAGTGCATGTCCCTTGTTGTGGGCACCCTTGCACCATATGAAAGGCACGGCATCTAGCACATTAACGAACACTTCACAGGATGTGTGTATTCCCCCGCTTCAGACAGATGGTAAGGGACATGGCCCACTGGAGGATTTGCTTCACCTGCGTCTGAAAAAAAACCTTCTATTGACTGGGGAGTCCACAAAACGGAAGAGGACCTATAATGGAACCTTGAGGAACGCCTAATCGTTGGAAACATTCATTGCATAACTTACGATTTGGTTTAGCTGTTACAGTAAAAAAAATCTTTTTTGATAGCACAGCGCTCTAGAGTGTATCCATGCTGTGAAATAGCTTTAGACGTAAAGCTCATTTGCATCCCTTGACTCATATGGGTGTCATCGAAATGGCGGTGAAGGGATGAACTAGTTGAGGGTCTTAGTAAGATGGTAAGCTTCTTCCTCCCAGTGAAGCTGGGGTGGGTGGTTGATCTGCTTTGTGCTGATACAGATGTTGCATTAGTGTGTGTGTGGCAGCAACATAAACACCCTCCAGTTGTGTCACAGCCATTGTGAGCTTTACGTTCTCATGTGTTACACGACAGATCTGTACCAGAATACAAATCACGAGCGGCATATCTTGAAATATTTGACAACTTATGAAGTATTCCTCCAGATCGTTTGGTCTCTTATGTTGTTGACATGTGCGCACACATATAATATACATGCACAGTATGAAGACCCTAGAGCCCTGAGTCAGTCCTGTGCAGCTAAAACGCTGCTTCTTCTTTTTTTTTGCTTCACATCAATTTGCCATTCTTTTCCCTGGGCTAGTGACAGCTCCCCTGTAAAGCAGCAAGCAGTGGATGCCAAGTGACAGGGGCTTTCTCCCAGCAGTGCACTGGAGCAGACCTGGCATCACTAAGCTTTGGAGCGTTTCACATAGGAATGGATTTTTCCTTCTATTATGCCTGCTCCCACACACACCCTCAAGTAACATCTGGCCCCCTCATTAATTCCTCGCAAAAATACACTGCGTTGCCTATTGTGTAATCCTATATGTTTAAAATGGGCTTCTGGAGTTTCCCTACCTTGAAGTTTTCCCTGTGCTGTCGTCATTCCTCAGCTCAAAGTGTATATTCGTTTTCTGATTTCTTTAATCACCCTAACATCGCAACCAAACACAAGACGTCACTAGGCACCCAACTGTTTCTATAAAAAAACATTCAAATACTTTATACCGTATGTCTTCTAATAATAGCCCGTCTTTTATTGACACCCGTTTCAATAAACGCAGAGTTTGAAGAGATTTCTACCTCCGTGTTTTAACAGAATTTATTCCCTAAAAGGTATAAATGGCTTAAAACAAACCTCTGATTTCTAAAGACAGTTATATGAGTGTAACGTGTGTAATTACTCATTTCTGTCGTGATATCTGAGGGTTATTGACGGATGTTAAGCGGCTCTGTTTAAACTCTGTTTAAAGCCAATCACAGACAAGTATCACCACAGAACAGACAGAGGGATGATTTTAGTCGTGATGTTTTATATTCTATCAAAATAAATGCAAAAAAGCTGCATGACATTTTGTGGCCGTAAATACCATCACCATTCAGCCTGTGAGGAGAATAATAGTCTCCAACAAACACCTGTCTCTATTAAACGCTGGGACGTCCCAATAATTTTTTTGCTACTATTGGAAGATATATTGTATATCAACTTCTCTAAATCTGATTAAACTACATTCAGCTCTTCATTAAGATTCTGGTGTGGGTTTTGAGGCAACATGACGTACTGTGAATGAGCGAAAAAACTTTAAGCAATAAAGTTTAAGCAATAAAAGGGATAAATTAAAATTAGTTCCTGAATTGCAAATCAAAAAGTGATTCCAGATCATTTGAAAAGGCAATTTATAGTCATTTATTAATGGTTTTTCTAACTTCTTAACTATGCTCAGAAATACCTCCAGGGAATGAGAGACTAGATGACAAGGCAAAAGGTTGCAGGGTTAGTCATTCTGCATCCTAAACCACATTGACGATTCTTAGCGAAGAGCTAGACGTAGTTTGAGAGGTTTATGGGATGTATTTTTGGAAACAAACTGGGCCTAGTGTTTGTCTTGTGGCTTCAACGTTAAATTAAAGAAGAAAATATGGACTCCTTTGCTGATCCAAGTACATGTGAGGCAAAAAATGTTGTGTTTAGACATTTTTCACTATTAAAACTATTTTTTTAATTTATTTTATTAAGGCTACAGAAAATAAAACTTTAATTCTGCCATGGTACTGATTCGCTTGTGCATTTTACTCTAACACAAGAAACAAAGCAATATATTCACAGGGCCAGTGTTTGCACATGCGCTTTCTCTATATGTTACTCTTATTATTCTCATTCCTGAGGCTCTGTTTCTGTTTAGTAGTGTCATTTCACAATGACATAAAAGGGCAACTGGCTATTAGGCACCACAGCATTTAATCAGGGTTTAATATGAAAAGTATTTAAATTTGTTACAGTTGAAGACCATAAGAAATGCAATATAGTGTAAATAGTAATGCAAGAGTGTAGATGCTACTGTTATGTTCTACATGACCTATGGTCACATCAGTGATAATGAGTTGTGCACCACTGGCCTTCTTCCTTCTCCACTTTCGTTTTGCTCCACTGGTTCCACTCTGATGCTGTGGCACTCAGACATGTTTGTGTAGCACATTAATGAGTTTAGAATAGCCTTCATCTCGCCACTTTCCCCTCCTACTCTCAGAATAACAACTCAAATTAATGTCTATGCCTTGCTTTTGATCCATGCATCTCGTTAACCTATTTCATGTGCAGTTTGCTTTAAGCAAGGTTAAAGTTAGCAGTGCGGATTTATGATTTCAGAATTTCTTTATGTGGCCAGTGGCGAAGGCGAGGGTGACGGCTATATGAGGGTTCTTAGTTTGTTTGGATGCTTCCATATAGATTATCTATATATTTTAAAATTGTTAGCATAATATATGATGAAAGTTGATCAGCAACATTATTAAGGTTGATTTTTTTCCAGCTGAACTCTTCAGATGTAGTCAAACAATGAATACAATATATGTGTAATATATGTATTTTTTGCACAAAATATTCAAGGCTATTGTAGCAAAATCTATAATCGTCTTTAAAGCTGCTATGATGATTAATTTCTTGATAGTTCATTGACTTAAAAATGGTGATTCGTTTGCAATTCGATCAATAAATGGTATCTACAGGTTATTATAAAGCTGTGCTGAGCAGTTTGAACTTTCTCCAAAAGGGGGTGCTATTAGCACTCACTTCATGCTTAAAAGAGATAGATTCGTATTGAATATGGAAACTCTAACATGATTTCAGCTCATTTAGACAGCAGTGATGAAATCTTTGCTAATCCGTGTTTTTTTCATAATAAGTTCAGTTCGTTCACTGATAATGAAGCCAAGTATTGATTTAAAGCGGCATTTCAAAGCCTATATGAATCAGCTAAGCCCCTCGCTACACTGAGAAGCAGGTGAGTGAGGATGCACTCCGCTTCCTCATGCTCAGGGTCTTTTTTCATGCTGAGATAAATATTAGCATTTAATTTAATTAAATGACGTTTTATTTATATAGCGCTTTTTATATCTGACATTGTCCAGAAGCAGCTTGAGGAAGAAGCCTTGAAACAAAAAGTAGTCTCCAAAAGGAAACCCATCTTCCTCTGTTCATTTAAGGTTTTGTTTCTAAATTGGTCACTTCATATTGTATTATAGATTGTTGATGTTCTTAAGCTCAAGTGTGGAGCTTTTTGGTTAATAATATATTAATCAATAGGAAATATTGAAATGTAATACTGTCAGTTTTTGTAGTTGTGGTTTCTTCCATATTCATATTTATTTCTTGAAATTCTTATTTTCATTAGGTATTTTTAGAATTATTATAACATATTAGATAACGTCCGTATTAGAGTTTCAGTGCCAGTCCTTTACACACAGCTATGTGTGGGTTCTTGTGCCTTGGTTTTGTTTTAATGTAAAAGGGCTGTGGTGTTTCTGGGGTCACAGAGCTGGTAAATCTGGTGTCCTCTGATACATGTATAACTCTGACTCACTGTGAGCTGTATCTTTCACTCTCCAAAAGCAAAAGCTTTATTAGCTTAAACAGAATGTTTTGTTCCCGGCTGCAAGGACGAAACAGAACATCATCTCGATCTAAACATGTACGAACATACGTCACATCACCTGACTCTCCAAACTGCTGAGTCATCCAGACTCTGTGGCACTAACTAAATCTGGATAAATCACACGCTCATCACACACCCATTAACATGCCGATCACACGCCCAATAAATTTTTTCTTTGTCTAATAAAACCTTTGATAATTAGTTGCTGACCTGGCCTCTGCTTGAAGAACTCGACACTCACAAATACAAACATCAGCTGCGATCCACAATTATAAATTATAAAGCACAACAAAATGGTAAATTCAATGATAAATGATTCAGGTTGTCTGATTAACATCTTGATTAAAATGGCTACCATTACTACTCTATATGTAAATCCACTCTGTATGACCCAGTGTATCTCTGTTTGACACTGTAAGGGACCCCATTGTCCATTATTCACCACAAGGCCTGAATTTTTACAGGTTAATGGTAAATGATTATAGGCCCTGTTTTTTTATGTTTTTATGTAATATTTAATCTAAGAGTAGTGACCTATGCCAGACTTGTGCACATCTCTTAATTTTTTTCACGGTGCATCAACGTGTGGGAAAAATATTAAACAATTAACTAATTTTTCACCCTCTCTACCAATGATTGAGCAACACTCCTCCTCCCTAATACTGTGTGTGACTTGGTCACAACGTGGAATATAATGCATCCACACTACACCTTGTAGCCTAGATACGGAGGAGGTTGTGTGGGGGCGTGTGGGTAGAATGGAGGGATGAGGAAGGCAGGTGTTGGAGGTAGAGATGGACCAGACAGAATTTGGGATGCCCTCGGGGCTGTTCATACGCTGTGGCTTTGGAAAGCTCAATAACGTCAGGCAGTAATATCAGTCTGGTTGCAGCAGCTGAGGATGGGGGCTTGAATGGAGAGACATCAATGTTGGGGTCATTCAGGTGCAAACACACACAAACACACAGATGCAGCTCAGGACGGAGAGAACAGAGCTGACACTGTAGCAGCACTGTTTAGTATTAGGGTGCCATATAATCAGCTGTGGCATTCTGAGAGCGTTGTTTTGGCAGGAGGGTCCTGCTGTGTGAAATCGTCTTGAAATGGGCACAGTCCTCTGTGGTATCTGCCAGGGCTAATGGTGTGTAAATGAAAGCCCTGTGGTGGAGGCCTGGGTGGCACACCAGAAATGTCATGTACAGGGTTATGGAACTGAAGCCAGAATGGGGGTTTTCAGTTCTTCACCAGTGTGTGTGAGTCTGCTCTTTTCTTTTGGCCTTTTAGTCTTTTATATTCATCTCTACTTCTACTGCTACTGCTACTATTACTACTACTACTGCTATTACTACTACTTCTACTGCTACTGCTACTATTACTACTACTACTGCTATTACTACTACTTCTACTACTACTACTACTACTACTACTACTACTACTGCTTCTACTACTGCTACTTCTACTACTACTGCTTCTACTACTGCTACT